>OX463241.1:105011936-105229436 GCA_949820135.1 Sylvilagus floridanus
TAAATCCTTCTGAAGCAAAAATCTGGAAAACAGGGATTTCTAACGCATTTCTAAAGCTGAAAATTCTCTTCTCAATTACATCTCCGGGAACATTTAACAGTGGTAAAGACAGCTCTTTTTAAGAGATTATTAGAGGCTGTGGCATAGCTGGCAAAGCTTCTGTAAGCAGCGCTGGCATCCTGTATTGGCACCGGTTCAAGTCCCTGCTGCTCCACTTCCTATCCAGCTCCCTTCTTATGGCCTGAGAAAGCAGCAGCAGATGGCACAGTGCTTGACCCAGAAGAAACTCCTGGCTCCTGGCTTCTTCGGATTGGCCTAGCTCTGGAGGTTGTAGTAACTTAGGGAGTGAACCAGAGGTTGAAATATCTCATTCTCTGTCTCTGTTTCTCTCTCTCTATGTAACTCTGCCTTTCAAATACATAATAAATGTGTGGGTTTTTTTAAAGGGTTTTTGTCATTGAAAAACATTCTGTAGCCTGAGATTTAGATTTTCAATCAATGTCTCTCATTGTCTATGGATATGTTCAGTTCTAAGTTGGGAGAATATTTTACTTTTGCATTTTTATTTTTATAACAATTGACATAGTAAGCACTGTAAATAGAAAATCTCTACTTATAGAAAATCCTAGTTTTTCATTAAAATATTTTGATTTCTTAATTACTGTTTCTCAAACTTTATACTGGACAATTTTTCTCATAAATTTTCATAAATACTTCTCATAAATAAAGGTTTATTCCTTGGGAAATATTATTTTAAAAATTAACCTTTTAAGGTATAAGGAAACCTGTAAATACAATGTGTAAAAGAGTCATTCTATTCTTAATAGCAAATATTAAAAACTTCCAAGTTTCTCTTAGATGTTGTAATTTGAAAGAAATATTGGTTACAAATACAGAGAATGAACTCTTGTCACCTGGGAGACATGATAGCAAACATTGCCTTTGGTTTTTAAAGTAGTATTTTAAAAAAATTTAAATTACTTATTGGACAGTTTAAAAACCCCAAAGTGTATAAATAAATATTTAAATTATCTTAAATGACCACAATGTGTGTTTTTTGGTGTGTGTGTGTGTGTGTACATGTATTTGGTGAAAACTTTTATTTATAAAGTTTACATGATTTTTTTTCTTAATGTTGTGTCATGTCTTTTTTTTAATCATTCAAAGTTCTTCATAGAGATAATTTTAAAGATTTTTTTCAATTTATATGTAATCTATGAATTATTTAACTAATTTGTTTTTCATAAATGTTTCAAGTCTTTGATATAATGCTTCAAATGAACATATTTATAGATACATCCTCATATTATTTAATTATTTTATTAGTTTATTTAGGAAAATACATATGATAGCTGTAGTCAAAGTATAAGGTTTGGTAAAAAAAAAATAAGTATATTGTGATATTTGTTTCGGGTGTGTCATAAATTAAATTGTGGGGCCAGCACTGTGGCAAAGTAGGTTAAGCCTCTGCCTTTGGTGACCGAATCCCTTTTGAGCACTGGTTTGTGTCTTAGCTTTTCCTCTTCCAATCCAGCTCTCTGCATATAGCCTGGGAAAGCAGTGGAAGATGGTCCAAGTCCTTGGGCCTCTGCACCCACGTGGTAGATCCAGAAGAAGCTCCTTGTTCCTGTTTGCTCAGTTTACTATTGTGGCCATTCGGGGAGTGAGCCAGCCCATGGTAGACCTTCCTCTCTGTCATCCTCTCTCTCTGTTGTAACTCTACCTCTCAAATAAATAAATAGCAATATTTTAAAAAAGGATAGTTAATTTTTTTATATATAAAGCTTTTATTTAAAGAATATAAATTTCCAAAGTACAGCTTATGGATTACAATGGCTTCACCCCCACAACTTCCCTCCCTCCCCTACCCTCCCCTTTCCCGCTCCCTCTCCCCTTCTGTTCACCTCAAGATTCATTTTCAAATCTCTTTATACACAGAAGATCAATTTAGTACATATTACATAAAGATTTCAACAGTTTGCCCTCACATAGAGACACAAAATGATAATACTGTTGGAGTACTAGTTATAGTATTAATTCACAATGTACAGCACATTAAGGACAGAGATCCTACATGATTTTTTTTTTAAAATTGATTAATTATCTATGCAATTTCCAATTTAACACCAAGATTTTTTAATCATTTGCAATTATCTTTATATACAGAAGATCGATTCAATATATACTGTGTAAAGATTTCATCAGTTTGCACCCACTCAGAAACACAAAGTGTAAAAATACTGTTTCAGTACTAGTTATAGCATTGCTTCACATTGGATAACACATTAAGGACAGATCCCTCATGAGACGTAAGTACACAGTGACTCCTGTTGTTGATTTAACAATTTGACACTCTTGTTTATGGCGTCAGTAATCTCCCTAGGGTCTAGTCATGAGTTGCCGAGGCTATGGAAGCCTTTAGGGTTCGCCGACTTCAATCTTATTCTGACAGGGTCATAGTCAAAGTAGAGGTTCTCTCCTCCCTTCAGAGAAAGGTACCTCCTTCTTTGATGGCCCCGTTCTTTCCACTGGGATCTCACTCGCAGAGATCTTTCATTTAGGTCTTCTTTTTTTTTGTTTTGTTTTTCAGAGTGTCTTAGCTTTCCATGCCTAAAATATTCTCATGGGCTCTTGAGCCAGATCCGAATCAAGGATAGTTAATTTTTTAAAGACCATTTTTCAAGAGTCAAGAAAATATTATCTAGATATTGAAAGCCCATGCAAAATAAATGATTTTAGTGGCCAGCACTGTGGCATAATGTGTGGGGCCTCTGCCTACAGTGCCAGCATCCCATATGGGTGCTGGTTCAAGTCCTGGCTTCTCCACTTCCAATCCATCTCCCTGCTATGGCCTGGAAAAGCAGGGGAAAGTGACCCAAGTCATTGGGCTCCTGCAATTGCATGGGAGATCAGGAAGAAGCTCCTGGCTCCTGGCTTTGGATCGGCGCAGTTCCGGCTATTGCGGCCATCTGGGGAGTGATCCAGAAGATGGAAGACCTCTCTCTCTCTCTGCCTTTCCTTCTCTCTGTAACTCTGACTTTCAAGTAAATAAATAATTTAAAAAATGTTATTGCACCTTAATGTAAAATGTTGAACTGTCTTTAACCATTTTTGGTTACATCTAAAATTATCAGAGAAATTCCTTCTATGTCCTTGTCTTCCCTTTCTGCCAAGCATCATTGTATATTAAATATTTGATACTTAAGTTGCTGTCTCTAAATATCACATCAGTACTCTACTTTTCCAGGCAGAGAATGCATATTTTCAGGGAAGTGAACAAGTGGGAAAGGGATTCATGTTGTAATTTAAGTTCAATGGGAAGGTATAATTATCAGAAGCTCATCAAATAGCTAAAAAATTGATATTCATTTTACTTTTTGTTAAACTTATATCTATTGAAATTACAAATATTCAAGAGGAAACAGTTCTTTTATTGATAAATATGAGATATCTGTCTAGAATTGAGTTGAAATGTGTTAAATAGAAACTGTTTTTCGAATGATTTGATTGCAGAAGAAATTATGTATAGCCATAATTTGGACCATATTGACTCTTGAACATAATAATTTTTCACATCTTTTTAAATAGTTTCTGAGAAAAAGATACGTTTTTGTAGGTATAAACTTCTAGACATGGGTATAATGAATGTTCTTGAAAGACTAACACTCTTATATATCATTTTCCCCAATATAGTTTTCAAAAACATTCATAATTCAGTAATTATTTTCTAAGGCTTTATATAAATGCAACAATTATGGATAAGAATTTCCAAGTGTCAAATTGTATTTGATGTGGTTCTTATTTTCAAGGGTTAGTAGATACTTTGCTGAAAATATGTGACTTAGGTTATAATTACTTCAAAATAGGGTTGATACTAAAAATAATTATATCATTGTTATTTTATAAGGGGTCAATTTGCCACTACAGAATTCTTTTTTTTTTTTAAGAAAAAGAATTACAAAGAGAGGCAGAGCCAGAGAGAAAGAGAGGTTTTCCATCTGCTGGTTCACTCCCCAAATGACCGCAAAGGCCAGACCTGAGCTGATCCAAAGCCAGGAGCCTTTTCCTGGTCTGCCACATGGGTGCAGGGGCCCAAGGACTTAAGCTATCCTCTACTATTTTCCCAGGCCATAGTAGAGAGAGGATTGGACGTGGAGCAGCCAGAACCCATGTGGGATGAAAGCACTGCAGGACTGCTGTGCCATAGTGCCTGACCCTCACTTCAGGATTCTGAGAGAAGTGTTTCTGAAGGGGGCATTTGTTTTGGTGTGTGTGTGTGTGTGTGTGAGAAGACTGAGTAAGGTTCCAACGTGTCAGCTCAGCTATATTGATCTCTTTATTAAGGTCAGTTGTTTCTCCAACTTGCCTCCAGTCTCTTCATGACTTTTATATTAAGCATAGAATTTAAATGTGCAGTACTGAGTTGAAATTATAATATGTAATGATATTTCAGTTGATTCAGCCATAGGGAATGCATAAAACAATGTGAAAATTATTGGATCACAGAGGCAGAACCAAACCCTTAGGAGAGACAATTGTTTTAGAAAGGTTAGCCATGTTCTTTCATTTCTACCTTCAAATCCGTAACGTGCCAAGTTTCCCTATTGCTTCTCAAGGAAAAAAAATAGGCTTTTTTCCTATGGTATACTATTAAGATTCTACCTTCTTTAATTTAAAAGGGCATTTTTCCATTGTGTGGTTCTGTTCTTTCTATTCTTTCTAGTTCTTGGTAGGGGCTTGGAGAGAGAAAAAGGGTTCATTTCATTTTAGTTTGGATTCCTTTGTTTTGTGGGTATGTACTCATCTTTTGGTCATTTATTTTCAAGAAAAAACATACATCTTTTCAAAACCATTATGTCCTGACAGTGTGAAAGCACTTGGAAATGGTGGAGCTGTGGAGTTCCACATTGGTTTGTGGTAAAGATACCCTTAGAAATTCTAGCATCATGATTACAGGAGGAGTTCAGGCATATGCATGGCTGGATTCAACATCCTCAGTTAAGTAATGGGTAAATTTAACAGCCATATACATTGAAGATGAAACAAATGATGAGTGTAGGAGAATAAAATGGCAAAGCTACTTTCTGTTATATATAATTTTAAAAAAGGCACAGCCAGAATAATTATTCACTGTCCTTTCCCCTTTATGATAAAGGGGCCTTTTAGCTCTGGACCAGATCTAGTGCATCCAAATATAGCCAGTATCATATAATAAAAATTGAAAATCCCAGGGAATTCTGTATATCTATACAAGTCACTCTTAATTCAACCCATATTTGACCTGCTGGATCTTAAAAGTGAATGAAATATAATAGGACGTTTGGCAATTGCCCCAGATACTTACAGCTCATTTTGCAGGTTCTGATCTAGTTCTTGGATGTTTTTGATTCTTGTATCCATTTTTAATCCAGGACTCTTCTGTACATCCTCCTTAATGTTTCTATTTTTTCTTCTTTCCTTGTTGCTCTTCAAGGATTTGGGCTAAACTTTAATCAGACAGTGCCACAAGTTTTAGTCTCTGTGATTAGGCGTCTTTGCCTTACCTCAATTTTTAAGATTTAATACTTGCCGAGCATAACCCATATTTAGATAATATATGTGTTAAACACCGGAATAAAGTTTGCCTTTAATAAATCATTTTCTTGACACATATTGGTGGGTTAGATCTCTGTCTGTTAAACATACGTATTCCTTTGTAGATATATGAGATTGTCTTACTTTTACTAGATTAATTTTCATACAGACAGAAAGTTTTGTGAATTTTGTTTACTGATGTATACCAGGCATCTAGAATAGTTTCTGGTTTATATATTTTATTCACTCAGTAAATATTTATCAAATTAGTCAGTGTTACATTAAACACATATCAGTTTATTCTTTTCTGTACATATTTTATGTAAATAGGAAGAGTTCATATAGGGAATTGTGAATAAATCATATGGTTGTGAAAAATGTAACTGTATAAAAACTAAAAAATCATAAGAAGATAGGAACATGATCTAACAGTAAATTGTAAGTTAGTGCATTAACCAAGAATTCTGAGGATATCTAATTGCATGGACTCAATCTTTCATTTCTTGAAAGAGGAAAACAACGGAGGACCTAATAATTATAATGAACTGTTAATAATAAATAATAAACAGTAAACCAAGACATGCTGTGCTTTTATTACTTTTTAGATTTAACAGGGAAGAAAGAACATGAAAATTGACAAGAGCTATAGAAAAGGTAAGTATTACATATCTAAATTTTTTTGTTGGACTTTGTGTAACATAGACTTTCAGTGTGTTGAATCTACAACCTACAGTGAGCGATAACATAAGATAATTATCAATTTTTATGTATATTTATATTTGAAAGGCAGAGAGAGAAAGAGAAAGAAAGAGAGAGATATATCCCATTTGCTGATGCACTACTCAAATGGCCACACCAGCCAGAGCTCTGCTAGATCTCAGTCAGGAACTGACTGTTTCTCTCACATGGGAGACAGAAATGCAGGTACTTGAGCCACCACCCATCAGTTCCCAGTGAACACATTGGCAGGAACCTGGAACCAGGAGTGAGACGGACTAGAACCCAGGCCCTGTACTGCGGGATAAGGCAGTCCCAGGTCCTGACACCTGTTGCCCGCTCCAGATCCTTGCTGCATTGATTCCAACTTGTTCCTTGGGCAGAGAACAGACACATGTGGCTGACTGGTTTTAATTTGATTTATTTAGAAATTAAAAGGTATGTACTACATGATTGACATACAAGGGAGGAGTCTCAGAAGATTATGGGCTCAGGAAGGACCTTTGTAGACAAGGGTGCCAGTGGCAGTTGGCAGAATTGGATACATGATGCCATGCAGTCTGCACACTCTCAGAAATTGATTGGTGTATCTTAGAGTATGGACGGTGAAATTGTTGTCTATAGGCAGCGCTTAAAGAAACATAGCTGGCATGTGACACAACTTTGGTTTCTAAGATTTTAGATGCATTCTCCTGGGTCTTTGCTTCCTTTCCTTATAAGCATATCTAACCACCTGTTAGATAACAAAAGATAAAACCAATGAGAGAGGAGACAATGTCAAACATTTCATTTTAATGAACCTATTACATTTCCCTCTTTATTTTTAAATACCTTGGCCTATCTGTTATGCCCAGATAAGTGGATCCCCAAGAAGCTATCAGTGACCCAATCACACCGAAATGCAAAAGCAAGGTTTATTTTGAAAGTACAAGCCGCAGCAGGGACCTCATCTGACCAGCCGATGCAGCAAAGATCAGAGGAAAGACCAGGTCTTTCTTTGTTCATGGACGCTTTTAAAGGGAAGATACATCAGGGAGGGCTTAGGGTGTGGGGCCTTTTGTGTTTGGCAGGGCAGTGGCGGGGACGGGGTCTTCATTTGGCTTGGGTTCAGGGAGTTACCTCATTTGGTAATCTCTACTGAGCTGCACTTGGTCTGCTGAGCTAGCTATCCTTGGTAAACTTTGATATCTCAGGAATGCCTGACTGCCTGCTTTTACAAGGACTCGGGTGGAATAACAGGTGGAATAGCAGGCCAAAAAATAAAACTTTCCTTTGATCAAGGTCACTAACTCTTACCTCTCAATATATATGTAAAAATGGAGCCACATTTTGTTTCTTAATATTTGAGGGGTCAAGTCTTCAATATTTTCATGTGTTATGTTATACTTTCTTTAACATTCCCTTTTTCATTAGTATGAGATATTTTCCTGTTCTCATTTTTTCTACATTCTACAAATAACTATTGGATCTAACATTGATGATTATGGGTTCATAGATAGCATGTCCCAATAAAATCATAATCACAATTTTTCCTTAAAACTGAATAGAAGATCTATCAAATTCACCTCTTTATATATTAGAAACATTAATTGAAATCAAATTAACTAAATAAGAGTGGAAATAAGAGAGGGAGGAGATGTACAATTTGGCACATGCTCACTCGGTCTTTCCACTAGTGGTAGAGCTAGAAACGTGCCATGGGACTCCAAATCCCACAAAGTTGGCTTGTACCAAATGCCATCTTACTAGCTAAAGTGATCAGTTTAAGTTCATAATTGATCATAAGGATAGGATTAAATGTAAAAAGGATCACATAAATAAGACCAGTGTCTTATAATAATTGATAGAATTAAAAAGGAGAGAATGATCCAACATGGGAAGCAGGATACACAGCAGACTCATAGAATGACAAATGCCCAAAACAGTACTCTGACCTCAGAATCAGCCCTTAAGGCACTCAGATCTGTCTAAAAAGCCCTGAGAGGTCGCCCCCATGGCTCAATAGGCTAATCCTTTGCCTGCGGCCCTGGCACCCCGGGTTCTAGTCCCAGTCGGGGCATGGGATTCTGTCCTGGTTGCTCTTCTTCCAGTCCAGCTCTCTGCTGTGGCCTGGGAAGGCAGTGGAGGATGGCCCAAGTCCTTGGGCACTGCACCCACATGGGAGACCAGGAGGAAGCACCTGGCTCCTGGCTTTGGATCAGCATGGTGTGCTGGCTGCAGTGCACCAGCTGCAGTGGCCATTGGGGGGGGGGTTGAACCAATGGAAAAGGAAGACCTTTCTCTCTGTCTCTCTCTCTCACTGCCCACTCTGCCTGTCAAAAAAAAAAAAAAAAAGCCCATGAGAGTTTCTCAGGCATGGAAAGCCAAGATGCTGTGGAAAAAAAAAAAGACCTAAATGAAAGATCTCTGTGTGTGAGATCCCAGCGGAAAGAATGGGCCATCAAGAAAGGAGGTACCTTTCTCTGAAAGGAGGAGAGAACTTCCACTTTGATTATGACCTTGTCTAAATAAGGTCAGTTTGTGAACTTAAGAGGCTTCCATAGCTTTGGCAGCTCATGACAAGAGCCTCAAGTGATTACTGACATCACAAATAAGAGTGTTAATTGTTAAATCAACAAGTCACTGTGCACTTACTCCCCATGTAGGAGCTCTGTCCTTAATGTGGTTTACTACGTGAATTAATGATAAAGCTAGTATTGTTACTATTATTATTATTTTTGGACAGGCAGAGTTAGACAGTGAGAGAGAGAGAGACAGAGAGAAATGTCTTCCTTCCATTGTTTCACCCCCCAAATGGCCACTACGGCCAGTGCGTTGTGCCTCTCTGAAGCCAGGAGCCAGTTGCTTCCTCCTGGGCTCCCATGCGGGTGGAGGGCCCAAGCACTTGGACCATCCTACACTGTCATCCCAGGCCACAGCAGAGAGTTGGACTGGAGGAGGAGCAACCAGGACAGAACCGGTGCCCTAACAGGGACTAGAACTGGGAGTGCCGGCACCACAGGTGGATGATTAGCCTTAGTGAGCAGTGGTGCCAGCCACAGCTAGTCTTCAAACAGTACTTTATACTTTGTCTGTGTGGGTGCAATCTGTTGAAATCCTTATTTGGTATACACTAAATTGATCTTCTGTATATAAATATAATTAAAAATAAATCTTAATGAAAAAAAGGGATGGGAGAGGGAGTAGGAGATGGGATGATTTGCAGGTGGGAAAGTGGTTATGGGGGGGACCACTGTAATCCAAAAGTTGTACTTTCAAAATTCATATATATTAAATAAAAGTTTTCTTAAAAATAAAGATGAGACTCCATAAAAAAAAAACAAATTAACTAAATATATGGATGAAAATACATGGTAGAATCAAAAACCTTTCATATATTATTTCCAAGATTTGGGCCCTGCACCCACACGGGAGACCAGGAGGAAGCACCTGGCTCCTGGCTTTGGATCAGCACGGTGTGCCGGCTGCAGTGAGCCAGCTGCAGAGCCATTGTGGGGGGTGAACCAACGGAAAAGGAAGACCTTTCTCTCTGTCTCTCTCTCTCACTGCCCACTCTGCCTGTCAAAAAAAAAATCTACCATTCATTTATAAAAAATAAATTACATTACAACATTCCTCTGAACTTTTGATGAGGAGAAGTATGGTGAGGGGAATCATAAGAAGATGAATTTGGGGCTAATATTGTGGCACAGCAGGTTAAGCCACTGTCTGTAACTCTGGTATCTCATATGAATGCTGATTCAAGTCCTAGCTGTTCCACTTCTAAGCCAGCTCACTGATAATAAACCTGGGAAAATGCTAGAAGATGGTTTGAGGGGCTGGAGCTGTGGCATAGCAAGTAAAGCTGCTGTCTGCAGTACTGGCATCCCATATGGACACCGGTTCTAGTCCTGTCTGCTCCACTTCCAATCCAGCTCTTGGCTGTGGCCTGGGAAAGCAGTGGAGGATGGCCCAAGTCCTTGAACCCCTGCACCTGCATGGGAGACCAGGAGAAGCTCCCAGCTCCTGACTTTGGATCGACACAGCTCCAGGCTTTGCAGCCAATTGGGATGTGAACCAGCGGATGGAAGACCTCAGCGGATGGAAGACCTCTCTCTCTCTCTCTCTCTCTCTCTCTCTCTCTTTCTCACTGTCTCTCCCTCTATCTCTGTTATTGTGCTTTCCAAATAAATAAATAAATCTTTACCAGAAAAAGGAGTTGAGCTTGTGGGTTGCTTTTAGAATACCATGCAGGTTACATAGGAAAGATGGTAAATAAAACTACAAAGTAAAGTGAAATTGATTTTTAAAGGCATTGAATTAAAAAAAATTTCTGAAATAGTCCTAATTTTATTTGTTAGACATTGATACATCTTAAAATACATTTGCATTTTATGTTGATATATTAATTGATCTATAAGCACTAGTATAGATATGAATTATTCACACAATTGATATATTAATATTAAGTTATGCCCTGAGTATAACTTTATAATTGACCTAAGGGAAATTATATACATTAATATGTCTTAATTATCTTATATATGTTCAATTGATCTGATAGTAGAGAGACATTTTTCAATATATTTCTCTACATGTTAGGATTTTTACATATCATTTTTCAGAGGCAAGTTTGTACATTTTAACATTAATTTTTGAATTATTCCTAAGCTATGTAGTAGTAATATTGTTCTTAGTAACAAGAAATAGAATTGTGGTGGGTATTGCAACACAGTGGAGAATGCCACGTCTTGGGATGTCCTTATCCCATTTCATGGTTCCAAATTAGAGTTCTAGCTATTCTGCTTTTGATCCAGCTTCCTGTTAATGCATCCTTGGAGGTATCACTTGATGGGTCTAGTGCTTGGGTTGGTGTCATTCATGTCATGTAATGTCATCAAACTCAGATGGAGTTCCTACACCCTAACTTTGGCATGGTGCAGCCTTGGTTGTTGCAGATATTCAAGGAGTGGACCAGCTGATGAAAGATTCTCTCTCTCTCTCCCTCTCCCTCTCTCTGCCTCTACCCCTGCCTTCCAAGTATATGAAAAATAAAACTAGTCATACTAAAAAAAAATTATAATCTGTTTCTTCCAACATTTTTCTTTTATTTACTTGACTAACCTTATTAGGTGATAATTCTAAAAGCTGTTCTGTTGAAACTTATTTGCTTGCTATATGTGATTAACATTTTTCTGTTAAAGATCCTGGCTACATTATGTCTGTTTTTCAAAAAAAATTTTACTTAGTTTTTTATTTGAAAAAGAGAGAGAGAGAGAGAAAGAAAGAAAGAGAGAGAGATCTCCCATATATTATTTCACTTCCCAGTGGCCAGGGATGGACCAGGCCAGTTTCACTGCATGCTGCTCCGTAAGATGCATAGTAGCAGGAAGATGGAATCCGGGGAAAGCTGGGACTTGAGTCCAGGCACTCTGATATGTGATGTGGCATACTAAGCAGATTCTTAACCTGTATTCCTAACTCCTGCTCCTTCATTATATCTTTGTGATAATATACTGTCATGAATATTTAGGTATACATTTGATTCAATTAAAATACATTTTGAAAGGGAGAA
The DNA here is from genome assembly GCA_949820135.1 of Sylvilagus floridanus. Classification (NCBI taxonomy): domain Eukaryota; kingdom Metazoa; phylum Chordata; class Mammalia; order Lagomorpha; family Leporidae; genus Sylvilagus; species Sylvilagus floridanus. Next base: position 105,023,782 of record OX463241.1, read on the forward strand.
TGGACAGTAGCTAAGTAATGTTAAGGAGTCAAGTGACTTGGCTCAAGCTATACTACCTTGGGCAATGGAAAAATATGTTACCTTTTGTATTTTGAGAACATTTATGTGTATTATAATGTTATGTATTTATAAATATTTGTATATTTTAAATAAAGATTTTAGTACATAAGCAAAAAACATGACCCATTCTGTTGGAAATTGATGCTCATTTAAACAACATAAAAATAAATCTATTTTTCCACAATAAATAAATGTGATAAATTAATAACATGTTCTACTAGTGTGGTTTATGGTACGGTGGACTACTATTCGGTTTTTAAAAAGAAGAAAATACTACCATTTGCAACAACCTGAATGAACTTAAAAGGCCTTACATTTATTGAATTAAGTCAGATACGCAACAAATGGGTAGAGTGGAATGGCAGTTGGGGAAAATGAGCAGTTGTTGTTCAACAGATGTAAAGTTTTAGTTATACAAGATGAACATATTCTAGAGATCTGCTATACAGCATAACGCCTATAGTGAGAAGCACTCTAATGGGAATTTGAAAACTTTGTTAAGAGAATAGATCTCATTTTTTGTGTTTCTATCAAAAAAGGAACAAATACATAAAGAAACAAAAATTGATCAACCATCAGAGCAGAGTCAAGAGGAAATTATAATACATGTGTATATTTATTTATTTGTGATAATAATTTCACAAGTATATGCCTATTTCCAAATTTATCAAATTATGCACATTAAATATGTGCAGTTGTTTATAGATCAATTATACATCAATAAAGCTGTTAAAAATCACTATATCAGATCCTGTGAATAATACTGGTTTGGTGAATAATACCAGCACAAAGTGAAGAAATTGTTTGGGCCTAATATTTTTTTCAACTGTCAGAGTGCTGAAAAAGTTCATTTAAAATACCCCTATAAGGTACATATGACCATGAAACACATTTAAATGTTTTTGAAAAGCCTCAAAAATAACTGGAGGAAAAGAACTATAAGTGTAAAACATTACAGGTTTGTGCCATGAGCCATGTAGATAAGAGAGAAAGGTTTGGAGATGAATGAGACAGGTTGAGAAAAGGGTTGTTTTGACCTTAAAGCTAAGAGATTCAAATCCAAACCATGACATAACTTAGAAAGTTATACTCGCAAACTTTTCTTTTTTAAAATTCATAGCTAGAAGGAATTTGACACACTCTCTGATAACAGCAAAAAGATAAAGCTCTAGGCAAACCAAGCACATGATATTGACTAATGTTTCATGTTTAGTTTCATCTTAATTAATAAAAGAGCTGTTTCATGTGGATAGAATTGAATATAAAAAATTCCAGCTATGCTATGAATGAATGTGAGTGTGCAAAATTATGTTTTAGTATTTTTTTAACGTTTACTTTTATTTATTTGAAAGGCATAGTGAATGAGAAGGAGGGGGGAGAGAGAGAGAGAGAGAGAATGGTATCTTCCATGTATTCCATCTCTGCATTTACTTGTTAAATGTCCACAACAACTGTAGCTATGGCAGGCAGAAGTTAGGAGCTCAGAACCTCATCATGGTTGTGGGGAAACAAGTACTCAAGCCATTACCTGCTGTCTCCTAACAAGAAGCTAAATCAGAAACAGAGCTGGCACTTGAACTCGGGCACTCTGATATGAGATGCAGGCATCCAAATTGGAATCTTAAACATTATGCCAAATGCACATCCCTTGTCATAGTGTCATTATGAAAAGCCACGGGAAACCTAACAATAGTTTTCTCTACAACAAATTTTTAAAATGGGAGTTTAAATAGTATAAGTTTTAGGTTTAATGTAAGATAGCAGTTATTTTTATTTATTGACTTACTTAATTTTAATAACAATTTAATTCGCATGTACATAGGGTATATAACATGATGTTTCAATATATGAGTGTACTTCAAAATATTTAATGAACAGATGGAATTGAAAGATGTTTATTTTGGGGACCAGAGCTGTGGTGCAGTGGGTTAACGCCCTGGCCTGAAGCTCTGGCATCCCATATGGGTGCCGATTTGAAACCTGGCTGCTCCACTTCTGACCCAGCTCTCTGTTATGGCCCGGGAAAGCAGTGGAAGATGGTCCAAGTCCTTGGGCCCCTGAACCTATATGGGGGACCCAGAAGAAGCTCCTGGCTCCTGGCTTCAGATCAGTGCAGCTCCAGCCATTGTGGCCAACTGGTGAACCAGTGGATGAAAGACCTCTCTCTTTCTCTGCCTCCCTCTCTCTGTGTAATGCTGACTTTCAAATAAATAAATAAATCTTAAAAAAAGAAAGATGTTATTTTGATGCAAAATCTTTTATTTTTAAAGATTGATTTTTATTTTTTGGAAAAGCAGAGTTACAGAGAGAGAGAGAGGTGGAGCAAGAGAGATCTTCTATCCTCTAGTTCATTCTTTTATTTTTTTATAAAGCTTTTATTTAAAGAATATAAATTTCCAAAGTACAGCTTATGGATTACAATGGCTTCACCCCCACAACTTCCCTCCCACCTGCTACCCTCCCCTTTCCCGCTCCCTCACCCCTTGCATTCACATCAAGATTCATTTTCAATTCTCTTTATACACAGAAGATCAGTTTAGTACATATTACGTAAAGATTTCAACAGTTTGCCCTCACATAGAGACACAAAGTGAAAATACTGTTGGAGTACTAGTTATAGTATTAATTCACAACGTACAGCACATTAAGGACAGAGATCCTACATGATTTTTTTTTAAAAATTGATTAATTATCTATGCAATTTCCAATTGAACACCAAGATTTTTTAATCATTTGCAATTATCTTTATATACAGAAGATCGATTCAGTATATACTATATAAAGATTTCATCAGTTTGCACCCACACAGAAACACAAAGTGTAAAAATACTGTTTCAGTACTAGTTATAGCATTGCTTCACATTGGATAACACATTAAGGAAAGATCCCTCATGAGACGTAAGTACACAGTGACTCCTGTTGTTGATTTAACAATTTGACACTCTTGTTTATGGCGTCAGTAATCTCCCTAGGGTCTAGTCATGAGTTGCCAAGGGTATGGAAGCCTTTTGAGTTTGCCGACTTCAATCTTATTCTGACAGGGTCATAGTCAAAGTGGAAGTTCTCTCCTCCCTTCAGAGAAAGGTACCTCCTTCTTTGATGGCCCCATTCTTTCCACTGGGATCTCACTCACAGAGATCTTTCATTTAGGTCTTCTTCTTCTTTTTTTTTTTTTTTCTAGAATGTCTTGGCTTTCCATGCCTGAAATATTCTCATGGGCTCTCAAGCCAGATCCGAATGCCTTAAGGGCTGATTCTGAGGCCAGAGTGCTATTTAGGGCATCTGCCATTCTATAAGTCTGCTGTGTGTCTTGCTTCCCATGTTGGATCATTCTCTCTCTTTTTGATTCTATCAGTTAGTATTAGCAAACACTAGTCTTGTTTGTGTGATCCCTCTGACTCTTAGACCTATCAGTGTGATCAATTGTGAACTGAAATTGATCACTTGGACTACTGAGATGGCCTTGGTACATGCCACCTTGATGGGATTGTATTGGAATCCCCTGGCAGGATTCTAACTCCATCATTTGGGGCAGGTCCGATTGAGCATGTCCCAAATTGTACATCTCCTTCCTCTCTTATTCCCACTCTTATATTTCACAGGGATCACTTTTTAGTTAAAATTTAAACACCTAAGAATAATTGTGTGTTAATTACAGAGTTCAACCACTAGTACTAGGATAAAAAAAATACTAAAATGGATAAATTATTACAGTGTACAACAACAGTCAGCACAAGAGCTGATCAAGTCACTGTTTCTCATAGTGTCCATTTCACTTCAACAGGTTTCCTCTTCGGTGCTCAGTTAGTTGTCGCTGATCAGGGAGAACATATGATATTTGTCCCTTTGTGACTGGCTTAATTCACTCAGCATAATGGTTTCCAGATTCCTCCATCTTGTTGAAAATGACTGGATTTCATTGTTTTTGACTGCTGTATAGAATTCTATAGAGTACATGTCCCATAATTTCTTTATCCAGTCTACTGTTGATGGGCATTTGAGTTGGTTCCAGGTCTTAGCTATTGTGAATTGAGCTGCAATAAACATTACTGTGCAGACGGCTTTTTTGTTTGCCAATTTAATTTCCTTTGGGTAAATTCCAAGGAGTGGGATGACTGGGTTGAATGGTAGGGTTATATTCAGGTTTCTGAGGAATCTCCAGACTGACTTCCATAGTGGCTTCACCAGTTTGCATTCCCACCAACAGTGGGTTAGTGTCCCTTTTTCCCCACATCCTCTCCAGTTCATTCTTTAAATGGCCACAAAGACCAGGGCTGGCCAAGGTGGAAGCTAGGAGCCATGAGCTTCTTCCAGGTCTCCCACATTGGTGGCAGGGACCCAAGCACTTGGGCTACTTTCCACCACTTTCCTAGGCACTTTAGCAAGGAGTTGTGCTAGAAGTAGAGCAACCAGAACTTGAATTAGGTGTCCATGTGAGATACTGGTATTGTAGGCACCAGCTAGTATTACGACACAACACTGGTCCCCACGCAAAATTTTTTAAATTCATGCATAATTTTTTTCCCATACTACTCATTTTCATTAATATTTAAAGAGAGAGAAAGAAGGCTAAGTCAAACTAATTTTCATACATACTTAGTTTTGTGAGTGAAATGACAGCACTTGAAACCTACTTTCATAGTAATTTTCAAGTATAGGACATACTAGTGTTAATTATGAGCACCAAGATGTATAAAAATTCTCTTGGATTTATTCTTCTTGAAATTTTGTATCCTTTGATCAACATCTGCCCAATTCTATTCCTCTGATTCTGGTAACTACCCCTCTCTTCTCTGCTTTGATGATTTCAACTCTTTCAGAGTCTATGGATTATTTTTTAGAGAAAACTCAAATGAGCTGGTCATCTTTGTTTTTATTTCCTTTACTCAGTAATTATGGTCAATTATTAGTTGGTATTGAGGCTATGAAGAACCAAAACCCCTAATTCCTCACTATATCATCTATTGTCAGAAACAGACAAAAAAGAAGCCTGTGCAAAGGAATGTGACAAATCTAATTTCATGATTTATACACAGAATATCACAGAAGAATAGGTTCAGGGAAGGAGATTTAGGGGGAACAGGTGTTGCAGCACCAGGAGCTAAGGAACCACTTGAGATGTCGCATTCCAAATTAGAGTACCTGATTTGATTTAAGTCCCATCTACTCTGTACTTCCCAGCCAGCTTTTGCTAACGCACTAGGAGGCAACAGATGGTTGTCCAAGTACTTGAGATCTTGCCACCAACGTGGGACATCCAGATGGAGTCCAGCCTGGTTCTTTCAACCTGGTCTAACTCCAGTTGTAGGTTTTGTGGAGGGAACCAACAGATGGAAGATATAACTCTCTCTCTTTCTCTGCCACTCTGCCCTTCAAATAAATAAATAAAGGAAACTTACAAGCAAGCAAACAAGAGGTTCACAGAATGAAGACGTAGTTGTAATAAGATGAGTCATTTGTAAACCATCAGATAGGAAATAAGGGAAAGGAGATACTTTACATTGAAATAAATCCTTTAAAATCTTGTACTTATTTTATTGAAAAGAAAAATTTCACCTAAAAGACCATCAACATGACTGCTTGCATGAGCTGTAGTGTACACTAGTAAAGGAATGAAAAGGAATATCTATGTAGACAACTACATGTTGAATTTCAAAATATATAATTAAGAAGAAGAAACAGATGACCAAACAAAAACAAGACAGAACTGCGTGGAGAGTATGCAAACACAGTATAAGAAAAAAAAAAAAAAAGTGTGGTGCCTATGTGTGTTTAAATGGAGGGAAGGCCAGCACTGTGGTGTAGCCAATAAGGCCTCCATCTGCCATAAGGGTGCTGGTTCGAATCCTGGCAGCTCCAATTCCCATCCTGCTCTCTGCTGTGGCCTGGGAAAGCAGTAGAAGCTAGCCCAAGTCCTTGACCCCCTGCACCTGCATGGGAAGACCCAAAGGAAGTTTCTGGCTCCTTGCTTCAGATCAGTATAGCCAATTGAAAAGTGAACCAGTGGATGGAAGACCTCTCTCTCTGTGTCTCCCTCTCTCTGTCTATAACTCTGCCTCTTGAATAAATAAATAAATCCTTAAAAAATCAGTATGATTCCCTAATGTATTTTTTTTCTTAAAAACGGTAATTTTGGTCTTAAATTGATTAAACTGTATGAAGAAATTTGTAAGCCTACTGATATAAGAACATAGATTCTATATTGGAGTCTGCAAATTTCAATTTTCCACAAAGAAAAATGGATATTTAGCTAATTGACTGATTCCTGATCTCTGACAATAACTGTCAGAGATTGAGACCAGAACATTTTGTTGCATTAGAAAATAAAGAAATTATAAGTTTCCCAAGATGATTCTAAAAGAGTTGAAGGCAACCCTAAGGTACTATCGGTAGCCAGAAGATGGAAAATTTGAGCACTGAAATGAAAATTACTGCATTCCATCGAAACAGATAAATGTTGGAATATTTGCCATGATCTTGGTATTAAAAATAACTCCCACTGGTTACTTTTCCATGATAAGGGAATTATTACTCTGAAAACTAGCAAATAAAAGGAAAGTATTTACTCTGTATTTCTGTAAACAGTATATGAGGGTCATTAGAGTATGCAAAATATTCAGTAAAAGAATGAAGAATTAGATAGTGATATCATTTTTTAAAGATTTATTTATGTATTTGAAAGGCAAAGTTACAGAAAAGGAAAGACACACAGAAAGAACTTCTATCCACTGGTTCTCTCCCTAACTGGCCACAATGGCTGGGTTTGGGCTTGGCCAAAGTCAGGAGCCTAGAATTCCATCCAGGTCTCCCATGTGGGTAGCAGGGGCCCAAGTACCTGGGCTATCCTGCCATATCCAAATGCTATCATTTTATAAACCCCAATGAATTTACAAATTTAAACTCAATAAAAAAATCTTTATATGAAAAGTGATGGGGAATATTAAACCTAAACATAATGATCAGTGTTAAAATAATACTTTTCTTTCAAAAAAAAGCAAGCCCTAGGGTCTGCATTGTGGGATAGCAGGTTAACCTTTTCCTGTGATGCCAGCATCCCATATGGGTGCCACTTTGAGGCCCGGCGGCTCCATTTCTGATCCAGCTCCTTGCTATTTTGCCTGATAAAGCAGCAGAAGATGGCCCAAGTGCTTGGGCACCTACACCCACATGGGAGACCCAGAAGTAGTTCCTGGCTCCTGACTTTGACCTTGCCCAGCCCTGACTGTTGCAGCCATTTGGGGAGTCCATGAGCAAATCTAAGATATTTTTCCCTTCCCCCTCCTCCTCCTGCCCTTCTCTGTAATTCTGTCTTTCAAATGATATTTTTTTTAAATAGCAAGCTCTTATGGGACTTTGAATAAGTGATATAAAGTATTCAAAACCATCTATGAAATATTCTGCAAATAAATAAATAACTACCACTAGCTTCTAGACTAAAATGAACAGAAATAACAAGGGTCAGAGATAAGTATTAAACCACATGGATGCATTCAGCAAAATCTAGAATGTGACAAATTCTGTAGATCAATGCAGTAGTTTCCTGTATTCTATATGGTCAGGAGTAGAATCCAACAATTATTTAATGACTTCTGGACTTTAAGAATAAATCATTCATAAGAAAGGGAAGAAATTAAGGAAGTAAGTTTGGTATACTTCCTTTACTTAAAAAAAGATTTATTTTATTTATTTGAAAGTTGGAGTTAACAGAGAAAGAGTTTCAAGAAGGAAAGGAGGGAGAGATAATAGAGATAGATAGAGAGAGAGGTAGAGGTAGAGATTTTATATATATATATATATATATATATATATATATATATATAGAGAGAGAGAGAGAGAGAGAGAGAGAGAGAGAGAAATATCTTCCATTTGCTGGTTCCCTCCCCAAATGGCCTCAACAGTCAACAGCCAGCAAAGCCAGGAGCCAGGAGCCAGGGACATGGGCCATCATCTGCTGCTTTCCTAGGTGCACTAGCAGGGATCTGGATTGGAAGTGGAGCAGCCAGCAGTGGAACCAGTGCCCTTATGGGACGCAAGTACTATAGGTGGCAGTTTTACTGGCTATGCCAGAGCACTGGGCCCTCAGTATACTTCTTAATATTCCATGTTTATTAGTAGTACTCATACATTTTCAATTGCTTGTTAAATATCACTCTTTTCTTCTATTTTATAAGCTCCATTGAATAGGACCATGCTCTTTGCTATTAAATATATCTCCAGTACCAGCTGAAGTCCATAAGATATGGATATACTTGATTAAAATTTGTCCACAAAATAGACAACATAAAGAAGAATACAAACGAGACCAGCGCCGCTGCTCAATAGGCTAATCCTCCACCTTGCGGCGCCGGCACACCAGGTTCTAGTCCCGGTCGGGGCACTGGATTCTGTCCTGGTTGCCCCTCTTCCAGGCCAGCTCTCTGCTGTGGCCAGGGCGTGCAGTGGAGGATGGCCCAAGTGCTTGGGTCCTGCACCCCTTGGGAGACCAGGATAAGTACCTGGCTCCTGGCTTCGGATCAGCGTGGTGCGCCAGCCACAGCACGCTGGTCAAGGCGGCCATTGGAGGGTCAACCAAAGGCAAAAAGGAAGACCTTTCTCTCCGTCTCTCTCTCTCACTGTCCACTCTGCCTGTCAAAAAAAAAAAAAGAAGAAGAAGAATAGAAAGGACAGGATTATAGAGAAATTCTGTGTGTATAGCACAACCTAGGAGTTTGACTTCTTATACAAGATGAAGAAGCCCTTTGTTAATATCAAAGATTGCTTTTTCTTGCATATTTCATGTTCTGTTATGGCCTTGAAAATATTGTTTGGCTAAAACAACACTTTAAAATATAGCATAAGCAAAGTTTGATGAAACCCTTTTTAACAGAATGCATTTATGTAGATGTTTTATATTTTCTTTTCAGGTACTTTCTCTGTTACATTGCCTGCGAAGGCATTGCTCCATTCATCCTTGTTTCTTCACTGAAATGAGACTTGCTGTATGCTGTATTTTTTCATATTATTTATTTACTAATGCTTGTTTGGTTAGAGTCCCTAAGTTTTGTCAATTATTACTTAAAGTTTAAGAGTCAATTTGTATGCCACTTCTACTGGGAAGTTACCCTTACCAAATACAGCAATATGAACTAAACTCTCTGCTGTCTGTACCATTTTGCTCATGTCTTAATATAGCACTGATCCCACTTGCATCATAATAATTTGCTTCCATATTAACTATAATGAGAATTCTATGCATTATTCATATCTTATATACATTTTATCAAGAATGCTCAGGGCAATAATAGAAACTTAGTAAATGATTGATCATGAATAAAAGGGCAACAGTAAGTCACTAAAACTTAGAAACAGTGTTATAGATGTAAGTGATCTTGATTTCACCAAGGTATTTGATAATGTTCAATGATTTGAGGCAACAGGACTGAAAAATGCTAACTACATTTCTTTTTAAAATAAGAAATGAATAACTTTATAGTAAAACAAAAATTATGACTAAGATACACATATGCAAATGGAAAATATTTGGGCCGGTGGGTAACAAAAACATAATATATAAGGATTTCCAGAAACATTTTCACTCATGTTGGAGGGTTTCAGTGTGCTTACGAATTTTAGGAATTTGAAAAATCTTTTAGAAAGGACAGCATATTTGTTGGCTTAAACATTGTGTAACAATGGATTCATTTAACAGAGAGAGAAATTACATGGTAATTTAAGCTAAGGGAATATAATGTAGCAAATTCTACTATAATATGATAATGGAGTAAGAGTGACTGGATAGTAAGAATGAACATGAACTTCAAATATAGAGCAAAAACAAGGGCCTATGCTGTGGCATAGTGGGTAAACCCGCTGCCTGCAGTGCAGCATCCCATATGAGCACTGTTTCAATTCCCAGCTGCTCCATTTCTGATCCAGCTCTCTGCTATGGCCTGGAAAGCACTGGAGGATGGCCCAAGCCCTTGGGCCCCTGTACCCATGTAGGAGACCTGGAAAAGGTTCCTGGCTTCAAATTGGCCCAGCTCTGGCCATCTAGGGAGTGAACCAGTGAATGGAAGATCTCTCTCTCTCTCTCTCTCTGACTCGGCCTCTCTATAATTCTGCTTTTCAAATAAATAAATAAATCTTTTAAAAATAGAGCAAAAACAAACATAATATATAATAGAAAATAATATATGCTTCAGCTTGCTAGGCCACCATAACAAGGTACCACCAATTTGGTGACTTAAACAGCAAAATTTTATTTACTCATAGTTTTGGGGCCTGTAGCCAAGATGAAGTTGTGGTAAATTTGCTTTCTCTCAAGTTTTTTCTCTTTGGCTTCTGGTTATGTTCTCATATTTTATTATCCTCTGTGTTACACATCCCTTGTGTCTCTGTCAAAATTTCCTCTTAACGGAATACCAATCTGATTGGAGTAAATCTTAGTGGATTGATTTTAACTTAAATGCCTCTTTAAAGGCCCTATATGCAAATACAGTCCCATTCTGAGGAACTGGGGCTGTGTATAGAAATTTGGGGAGGGAGAAGAATCAACTCACAAGTATAATATAACTATATAATATAATAATACATTGTAAAAGACTCATCCTAGAGCTGTAGGAGGTTCAAGACTCAAGTAAGTGCTACTTCCTCCCTGAAGCTGAAATCCAGGCTGTCCTAGAGAAGATCTGATGCTTGTTCACAGGATGGCAGAGATGGCTGTGGTGCCTGTATGTGGAACTTGTCAGAAGTCGACCTTGGGAACTTCTGGAAATTTGTTCTCAGGATGGCAGAAGGTGGCTGTGGATTAAGAAAGTGTTTTGCTGGAGGTGGTCTATTATACAACCATCTGAAGGGGCTTTGCGGGCAGGCCTCTGAAACCACCAGCCACTGGGTACTCACTGACACAAGGAAACCAGGGAGCAAGTCCTTTTCCTCTGCAGACCTAGTGGCAAAGCTTCCATGCCAGCTGGCAGACGAAATGTTTCTAAGGGGCTTCGTGCTGAGAGTCACCCTAACTGCTATAGATGTGATTCGAGTGGGTTTAGAAACAGAGATGAGGGTGGTGAGGGAAGTCGTGGAGCTAAGAGGGCAGAAGGCTTGACCCTATAAGGCAACGTGGGATTAACAACTAGAAAACAACTCATTGTCATATCATCTGAAGTAAAGTGATTGGTTCCTTATTCTAATATTTCCTAAATACCCATGTCAGTTATTGGATGTCTTTATCAAAAACCTATGTATTTATTTATCTATCTATCTATATATCTATCATTGATCCATAGCCTATCTCCCACAATTTAATATATATAATTATGCATTTATACTGTGAAAAATAATGAAAATATCGTGAGGTGAATTAATGTTGAGTAGTAACGTAGAAGGAAGTTATATTTTGTTGACTGACAAAGCACAAATGACATAATAAGTAAACATTGATTAAAAGGTTTTTCTTTGTTACTACATTTTTTTTTTAGATTCATTTATTTGAAAAGCAGAGTTGCAGACAGAGAGGGAGAAGGATCTTCCATCTGCTGGTTCACTTCCCAAATGGCCACAATGGCCAGGGTGGACCAGATGGAAACCTGGAGCCTAGAGCTCCCTCCTGGTCTTCCACATGGATGGTAATGGCTCAGATTTTTGGGTCAACTTCTGCTGTGTTCCCAAACACATCAGTAGGGAGCTAGATTGGACATAGAGCATCTAACACTGAAACTTCTCCTCATATAGAATGTGGCATCACAGGCAATCTTAACTTATTGTGCCACAATGCTGGGCCCTGTTACTAATATGTTGAATAAAAGTACTTTTTCATGTTTTACAAAATTCCTTCATTGGAAGAATGTCTTGACTTCCTGCTCGTCTGTTGACATACCAATGCTTTAGTTGTTTCAGAGGATCCTTAACGTCATGTTTCTTGAATTCTGGTCTATATATTTCTCAGGGTCAGGGTATATATCCTAAGGATCTTAAACTGTTATTGACTTTTTTTTTTCCATTTTTTTGTTTCATTCATGTGATAATGCATTTATAAAAATATAAGCAGATTTTGGATTGATTAGATGCTATTTTAATGGCAGAATATTTCTATGTTGAACATTCAAATGAAAGCAGAGGCACTAAAATCAACCTCACTGACAAAAACAACAGCTTTATTCTAATAACCAATGGATAAGGGAAAAGAACTGTAACAAAATTCATGTACAAGGATGCATGGGTTTCAAATTTTTTGGCACGAAAATAAATTTAATTTTTATTTTCATTTTCCACAACCTTTTAAAATACCTCTGTGTGAGTGTGTGTGTGTGTGTGTGTGTGTATGTATTTTCCCATGGCTCTGTTTTTCTAGAGAACCCTGACCAAATTTATACCACAGTCATGTCCTTTATAGATGCTAAGATTTGATTACATAACCGCATTTGAAACTTGACATTTGTTTTAATGTGTATGATACTGATTTTATAGTTTGTATTTAACTTGTAAATGTATTTCAACAGTTGTACAAGATATAACTGCATAGGAAATTTGTGACTTCTTATCACTATTTTTTTTAAGATTTATGTATTTATTTGAAAGGCAGAATTTACAGAGAGGGAGGGACACAGAGAAAAAGAGGAAGAGAGATATTCCATCCACTACTTCACTCCCTAAATGGCTGTAACTACCAAAGCTGGACCAGTCCAAAGTCAGGATCCAGGGACTTCTGGGTCTCACACATGGTGCAGGGGCACTAGCACTTGGACCATATTCCACTATTCTCCCAGGTGCATTAGCAGGGAACAGTATCAGAAATGGAGCAGCCACGTTGTGAACTGGCACCCATATAGGATGCCTGCGTCACAAGCGGCAGCTTAATCTGTTATGCCTTAATGCTGGACCTTTCTTATTGCTATTTTATCTTTTTATTCTTAACAATTAAACATTTTTAACCCAAATATCACCCTTCTGATACTTTTTTTTCCTAAGGGCAAATTTTTTTAATGATTGTCAGGCTTCTATCTTTTCATAGTGGCAAAACTGTAATATTTATAATATATCAGTAGTTATTTATTTTAATCAGGTGTTATGCATGTAGCTATGCTCGAAAATGTATTAAAGAATATATATTTGAAAGAATTTATGGCCAGTATTTCCTGTTCCATGAATATAACTGCTATAAGAGTTCAATATACTTCATGTCATTTTAATTATAATATCTATCCATAAATTAGCATGCATTACTGTAATCATTTTGTAGGGGAAAAATATGGTCGAAGGAGAAGAGAAAGTTATCTAATTGTGTTGAGTAATGAAGCTCAAAGGAAGAGCTTGTCTCTAAGCTGAATCTATAATTTCAGGTAGGAACTTTCCATGGAAATAAAGATGTAAATAAATGTAAATATGAGGACTTGTGTTTAGTCTACTGTATAAAATGTCTGCTTGCATCCCACATCAGAGTACCTAATACTTGACTCTGGCTTCTGACTAAAGCTTCCTGCCACTCAGATTCTGAGAAGCAGCCCTGATGACTCATCTAATAGGATTCCTGCCACCCAGTGGAAGCCCTGGATTGTGTTCCCAGCTCCCAATTTCCCTTCTAGCCTCACCTTAGCTGTTGGGGACATTTGGAGAGTAAATCTGTGAATGAGAGCTGGTCTCACTCTCTCTCTGAAATAAATTTTTGAAAAAAAAAAACATGTAAACAGAAGAACTTGGATGAATGAAGATAATAGGGTGGAAAAAGTATTTCACACATTTCAATTTCGATTATTTTGGTTTAAAAGAGACTATATTTATTAAACAATATGTATGATGAGAATTTGGAGAGATCAGGACTTTTTAAAAATTGAAGTGACTTCTGAAAAGCTAAAAAGCATTCAATCTCTTATTTCAAGTTGTTACTAAAAAACAAAATGTGATGCTATAATATATCAGTTTGAGGGTCATCAGTAATAATAAAAATGTGTCCAACCTAGAATGATTTGCTTAGCCTACAAAGTTAACCCTAAAAAAAGTGTCCTCTTTAAGACTCATTATTCTCTTAAAATAATGTTTAATTCATAATGTATTTTGAGCATTAAAGTACAGTAGGAAGACAAAATAATGAGATGTTTGAAACTTAATAAAAAGGGTAAAAGATACACTAAATAAATATAAAACACAAAGTACAATAATTATAGTGTATATATTATTATACACATCAAATGTTATTTATTTATTTATTTATTTATTTATTTAAAAGGCAAAAGGAGAGGGAGAAGAGGGGAGAGAAAGCAAGCTTTCATCTGCTAATTCACTATTTCCATAATTGCCAGGGATGGGCTGAGCCAAATCCAAGAGCTAGGAACTCAATCCATGTCTTCCATATGGGTGTCAGTAACCTGATTATGTGATCTATCACCGCTGCCTCCCAGAGTCTGCATTAGTACAGAGCTGGAGTCAGGAGCTGAAGTCAGGGGCCAGGGGCCAGGACCAGGCTCTTGGATATGGGACTCAAGTGTCTTAACCTGTATCTTAAGCACTTGGCTAAATGCTGGTCTAGCTATATGTATTTTTAATTGTAAAGGAAAAAACTATAGGAAAATGCATGAATTAGAAAATTTAGATGTTAATCAGAAACTTTTAAGTATATAAGACAGATTGCGTTTAATACAAATAAAATATAAATAAATATATTAAATATATTAATAAATAATATAAATGAATTTATTTATGCATCCAAGAGGATACTTGTCCCAAGGTTAGAGACTGTAATTAATTTACATTAGGTTGTAGAATTGACTTATTTTAATTTGCATGCATGTCTTTGAAATTTTCTTGTAGCTTGGAGATGACATTTACCAACCTAATAAAGAATGCAAAAACCAATTTTAAATATGTGCTACTAGTAAAACAGTCTCTCCCTTCTACAGATATTTTCCAATGTAGAGTAATACTAAAAGCTGACATTTCTGAATTCTTTCATATCTTTGTTGCTCCTTTCTAGTGGTGGTGATTGTGGTTTTGGAAGGAGAACCTAATCACACATACTCAGTCCCCTTACTTTCTCTCTCTGGGAACACAATATTTCATGGGAAAGATTTTCTTCCATTTATTCTAATATTACATTCCTCTGTGACTGGAGAAAAGCTGAGTATTGATAAGGAAAGATGTTTGTTTTATTAATGGTGTTCAGGCATTTGGAGAGTAAAATCAACATAATGCACAAGGTTTTGTTTGCAAATTCATTGGGCATTGAACTTTAGTGCATACGCAGTGTTTTGACTTTGATAATGTGCAGGCTACTTTTGAGCAGGTTTAGGCATTTAGCATTATATTATTTAAGTTATAGTTGATGAGTTATTTTTATTAGAGACTTTGCTGTTTATACAGAGTAGGTCTGCTCAAACCAGAGATAATTTATGGTTCTTTGAACATAGAAGAAATTGTTCAGCCCGTGTTTAAAAAACCTATGTACCATTTTGGAGTGCCAGGGTTTGGCATATGTCTGTGACTTCTGGACTTCTAACTCCAGCTTCCTGTCAATGCCAATGGGGACAACAGTTAGTGACTGTTGAGTTCCTTTCAGCCATGTGGGAAACCTGGATTTTGCTCTGGCTCCCAGCTTCAATCTTCGGATCCCCCCAAGCTGTTGCCGTTGTAGGCATTTGGGGAGAGAATCACCTGGTGGGATCTCTCTCTCTCTCTCTCTCTCTCTCCCTTTGTGTGTGTGTGTGTGTTCTGTATTTTGAATTAATACATCTTTTAAAAAGATTTTTATAAAAATTGTTGGATTTAAAGATACTCATTCTTTTAAGACAAGGCACAAGGGATTCTACCAGGAACTGACCTTAAGCAAAGGTTAAAGATAGTTCCAATTTTGCTTCTAATCTCTTGTGCCATAGAAAATGTACAAGTCTTGGTTAGCAACACAGTGACCAATGGACTCAGCAAAAACAAAAAAAAATCAATTAATAAGCCCAAACCAATGTCCAATTAACTATATATGGGAGATGCAGAGGTTGATATTGAAATATATGGATTATGGTCCAGTATCCATGAGTGAACATCAAAAGGATTTTAAGATTCTGGGAGGTCACAGAATCCATAGGACAAATGAAGTTAATACAAGTATTCAATTATAGGAATTTAATTTTTCCATACTCAGGTCTTGTACTTATTTACTATACTGAAAGTCGCAATAGTTTTATGTGAATTTTATAGTTTTATAAAATTTTATCGTTACTTATTTAGTGCAAAGCTTTAGCATTTAATTTTAAGTGAAATGTTCCTAAATCCAATCTCTTTTATAAAGGCTTTTAAATTAATTAAGTAGCGAGGACAGAGGTAGACAGAGAGAGAGAGAGAGAGAGAGAGAGAGGGAGAGAGAGAGAGGTTCATTCCACTGGTTCACTTACCAAATGCCCATAAGGGGTGGGTGAGGGGAACAAAGTTGGGATCCAAAATGAAATCTAGGTCTTTCACATCGGTGGCATGAACCCAACTGCTTAGCCCACCACTGGTGCCTAACAAAATCTGCATTAGCAGAAAGCTGGGGTCATGAGCTACAGGCACACAATGAATCCAGGCACTACAACATAGAATGAGGGCATCGTAATTGGTGTCTTAACCAGGCACATTAGCAGGGAGCTGGATAGAAAATAGAGCAACTGGGAATGAACCAGTGCCCATGTGGGATGTCAGTGTCACAGGTGGCAGCTAAACCTACTATGCCACAATGCCAACACTCGACCCCCACCTCTTGAACACATCCATCAGCATCAATCCTTTTCCATTCCAGGTAGATTCTGTGTTACAGGAGCAGGACAATGGTGAAGGAGGGTAAGGTAACAATTTTGAGTTTATCAGCCACATTTTTAACAAACCTTGTTAGGAAGAGAAAATATGAATTAACCAATCTGCACATCACTCCCTTTGTAGACAGATTGTTTTTCAGTCATGACAATTCTGCTTCTGCCATACATTCCTACTCTTCCAACCCTTGCAAGATCTAAGAGCATCTTGCATCAGATGAAATACTTTTGGTTGAAAATTATCAAAATCAAATTCAAAATAATTTCAGTTTTACAGGGGGAACTTACAGACTTCTGTACCTGAAATCTCAAATATAATTTTGGTTTAAAATATCGTTGATTTGGGGTTTTGTGGAGCACCAGAAGCTTTGATTTTCTCCTTTTCTATATTCTACCTTTGTAGGGTTTGCTACATGAATCCCTGTTGTAGCTCACCCAACAGTTATTAACTCTCTCTGTCTGATTTGAAAGTTTCCAGAGACTTTACAATTTCCACATGTTGTGTTAGTAAGCTTTTCCTTACTTAAAAATTTTTTAAAGATTTTATTTATTTGAAAGGCAGAGTTGCAGAAAGAAAGAGAGAAAGAGAGAGCGGGCTAGCTTCCATTTGCTGGTTCACTCCACCAAATGGCTTCCAGGGATAGGGCAGGGCCAGGCTGAAACCAGGAGTCCAGAACTTCTTCTAGGTTCCCCACATGGGAGCAGGACCCCAAGCACTTGGACCACCTTCTGGTGCTTCCACAGGCACATTAGCAGGGAAGTGAACTGGAAGAGGAGCAGCCCAGACTCCAACCGGCTCTCATATGTAATGCCAGCACAGGAGCCACAGGTAGCTGCTATATTCGTATGTCACAGTGCTGACCCACAACTTTTCCTTTCCTTAACTAAAATACCCAACAGGAGCTTCTTGGAAAGGGTTTATTTTGACTTACAATTTGGAGGAATGGGATGGTCACGTTAGTCTGGCTTCTGGTAGAGGCCGATCAGATCAGACTAGTGTAGAGGACTGATCACATGGTAAGACATGAAGAAGAGAGAGCACCTAGGCTGAACTTGACTTCAGTAACCATCCCTTTCACAAGACCTAGCTTATAAGGACAAATCCCCAATGATTTAAAGACCTCTGTGGCACCTCTCAGAGGCCACAGTTAGATCGTGTCTCAGCAGGGAATACATCAATCTTTAACATCAAGATTTGAGAGTTTCAACATCTGCTTGAATTCAATCCCTGTATTCAATCCCAAATCAAAACACTGTGCCTCTGGTTCCCCAAAACTAGTGCTCTTGTAGACAACATAAAATCATTTCATCAGTCAGGCAGATAACTAGGCAAGAGTGACTGCGGAGAGGCCACAGGACCCTACTCTAGTTGTTGATGGAACATAGCATAAGCCTCAGGCATTCTTGCTCATTGTCCAAAAGATAGATAAGCACTGGAATTTATTCTTTGCCCTTGAATCGGCAATTGGGTCTCACTCCCTATTGTCTTTATATCCACCTTGCATTGTTTTCCAGGTTCCCAAGGCCCTGCCCAGTTCCAGGATTTCACATCTGTCTGCTGCCCCCTACCTTCACCCTCATCCCTAACCCTCCTAAAATATAAAAAAGGCTCAGTCCCTGGGTCCAGGGCCTTCTGCCATGTGTTGGCTCAATGTGCACACAGACAGTTGGTCACCCACCTCTACAAATTTATTTTCTCTGAATAAATTCGTTCTGCCTGTAAATTTGTACACTGCTTCCTCTCTATTCTGTGCCTCTTTTCCTAACATTTATGGTGCCCCATGTGAGGAGGAACCAATCTGCAACTCTCTTCCTAGCAGTTGTGACACCTTGTAACCTGCTTTCCACATTGACCCTACCCAAGACTGCTAACAGTGCAGTTTAACTTATAATAAAGTATCCTGATAACATGGGTGGTGAACCACATCAGAAAAATCACTTCCCACTGTGAGATGCAGGGCTCCAGCTCCAAAGCACAGTTATTCTTGGCCTCTCACTCTATCGTTTGAAATCTCCGTGAAAGCTGTCATGATGCTGTAACTGCTACATTCTGCAATGACTCCCATACCAGCACCACGTGGACGATGCCAAGGTCTGCCACCACCATAAGCCACTGCAGAGCTTGCCTGAGTCAGGGCTGCAGTGACCTCTGAGAACACTGCAGACTAGCCAGCATGCAGAACTGGCCCTGTGGTCTCTAGAAATCCTTTTTGGCTTTAAGAGCCTCTGGGCCTAAGGTGGGAGGGTCAGCCTCAAAGATCACTGAAATGCCCTTGGGATATTCCCCCCATTGTTTTTGTTCATGAGCATAGGACTCCCTTTTACCTGAACCAACCTCTTTAAAAAGTGGTTTCTCCACTTCACTTTCCAGTACTGAACAAGATTTTTTTTCATTTCTTCCGTAGCCAGGTCTTGAATTTTCCAAATCTTTCTGCTTTGATGCCTTTGTTCCTGATTGTCCTTTTAAAACTGTCTTACAGCAGCTAATATCACCCATGCTGCAGCCTGAATCTGTTGCGGTCTTGCAATCCCCTCTACCAAACAAAGCAGTCCGTCATCTTTAGGTTCATCCTCTCTCAAAGAACCTGGGCCTGGAGGCAGAAAGGCCTTATTCTGTGCCCGCTTAAAACATGAATGACCTTTAGCCCAGTTCTCAACAGAATCCTCATTTTTGTCTGAAAATTTCTCAGCATGGCCATTACTCTCTAAATTTGCATCCTGGGCTGTTAAGACTTCACCAGAATCGCACACAACAGCATCCTAGGCTTTTGCTAGCCTGCTCCTTCAAACTCTTGCAAATGTCTCCCATAAACTAATCCCAAAGGCTCCTCCACATGTTCAGGTATAGTTGCAGTAACAACACCACTTCTCAGTACCAATTTTTTGCATTTCTCAGCTTTTCATTACTTTAATCAAAATAGCCAAGAGGAAATTTTTGGGAAGAAAACGGTTTTATTTCAGCTTGTAGTTGGGTGGTCAGTTTGGGACCAGGTGGTCCCATAAATCTGACTTCTATTGGAGGTTGGCAATGGTGAAATAAATAATTCACACACAAAAAAGTGCTTAGGCCTTATATTTCCACAGGACTTAGATTGGAATTTAGCCCAATCTTGATATGTGCTCCAAAAGCTTTAATCAGTATCTCTGTCTTAGAGAATAGATTTTAAAAGTATAAGAATTAGGATTGTATATTTTCCTACAGTATTAGCTACTTTACATTTATACATAGGTTGTACCTGCGCAATGTAACGTCCTTAATATGTAATTAACTGAACATTTCATTTTCATAGGATTTATTTATTTGTTTGAAAGGCAGAGTTACAGAGAGGCGAGGCAGAGAGAGGGAGAGGCCTTCACCTTCTGTCTCACGCCCCAGATGGCAGGAGTTGCACCGATTTGAAGCCAGGATCCAGGAGCCTCTCCCAGGCAGGTGCAGTGGCCCATAGACTTGGGCCATCCCCTACTGCTTTCCCAGGCCATAGCAGAGAGTGGAGCAGACGGGACTCGAACCAGCACCCATATGGGATGCTGGCATTGCAGGCGGCGGCTTCACCCACTACGCCACAGCACTGGCCCCTGAACATTTCATTTTTGTGAGATAATTAGTATTAATATTCAAATAATATTTTTTTTATTTATTTGACACAGTTATAGACAGTGATAGAGATAGAGACAAAGAGAAAAGTCTTCCTTCCATTGGCCCACTCCCCAGACGGCCGCCATGGACAGCGCTGTGCTGATCTGAAGCCAGGAACCAGGTGCCTCCTCCTAGTCTCATATGCAGGTACAGGGGCCCAAGCACTTGGGCCATCCTCCACTGCCCTCCCAGGACCACAGCAGAGAGCAGGACTAGAACCTGGTGCCCATATGGGATGCCAGCGCCCAGGCAGAGGATTAATTAAGTGAGCCATGGCGCCGGCCCCCAAATAATAATTTTGAAAGAAAAGAATTTCCATTCAAAATTCATGTTTAGCAATTACAGACTTGTTGGATGCTATCACTCATACATATTTATTCCAATTACTTCCTTTCTTAAAGAAATAAATACTTTATCACTTGTTTCTTCTTTGATGTATTTTTTTATTTAGTACATATAAATTTCCAAAGTACAGTTTATGGATTACAATGGCTTCCAGCCCCATATTTTCACTCCCACTCACACCGTTCCCATCTCCCGCTCCCTCTCCCATTCCATTCACATCAAGATTCATTTTCAATTATCTTTATATACAGATGATCGATTTAGTATATATTAAGTAAAGATTTCATCAGTTTGCACCCACACAGAAACACAAGTGTAAAATACTTTTTCAGTACTAGTTATAGCATTACTTCACATTGGACAGCACATTAAGGAAAGATCCCACTTGAGAAGTAAGTACACAGTGACTCCTGTTGTTGATTTAACAATTTGACACTCTTGTTTATGGTGTCAGTAATCTCCCTAGGCTTTAGTCATGAGTTGCCAAGGCTATGGAAGCCTTTTGAGTTTGCAGACTTTGATCTTATTCTGACAGGGTCATAGTCAAAGTGGAGGTTCTCTCCTCCCTTCAGAGAAAGGTACCTCCTTCTTTGATGTCCCATTCTTTCCACTGGGATCTCACTCACAGAGATCTTTCATTTGCGTCTTTTTTTTTTTTTTTTCCAGAGTGTCTTGGCTTTCCATGCCTAAAATAGTCTCATGGGCTCTCAAGTCAGATCCTAATGCCTTAAGGGCTGATTCTGAGGCCAGAGTGCTATTTAGGACATCTGCCATTTTATGAGTCTGCTGTGTATCCCGCTTCCCATGATGGATCGTTCTCTCCCTTTTTTATTCTATCAGTAAGTATTAGCAAACACTAGTCTTGTTTGTGTGGTCCCTTTGACTCTTAGACCTATCAGTGTGATCAATTGTGAACTGAAATTGATCACTTGGACTACTGAGATGGCCTTGGTACATGCCACCTTGATGGGATTGTATTGGAATCCCCTGGCACGATTTTAACTCCATCATTTGGGGCTGGTCCGATTGAGCATGTCCCAAATTGTACATCTCCTCCCTCTCTTATTCCCACTCTTATATTTCACAGGGATCACTTTTTAGTTAAAATTTGAACACCTAAGAATAATTGTTTGTTAATTACAGAGTTCAACCAATAGTACTAGAACAAAACAAAGAAAAAATACTAAAATGGATAAAGTATTACATTGTACAACAACAGTCAGGACAAGAGCTGATCAAGTCACTGTTTCTCATAGTGTCCATTTCACTTCAACAGGTTTCCCCTTTGGTGCTTAGTTAGTCGTCGCTGATCAGGGAGAACATATGATATTTGTCCCTTTGGGACTGGCTTAATTCACTCAGCATAATGTTTTTCAGATTCCTCCATCTTGTTGCAAATGACCGATTTCATTGTTTTTGACTGCTGTATAGTATTCTATAGAGTACATGTCCCATAATTTCTTTATCCATTCTACTGTTGATGGGCATTTGAGTTGGTTCCAGGTCTTAGCTATTGTGAATTGAGCTGCAATAAAAAGCTGTCTGCACATTAATGTTTATTGCAGCTCAATTGACAATATTACTTGTTTCTTATTCTGATATAGGAGTGAGGAATAATCAGAACTTTTAAGGGTTATTTTTTCCTACACCAACTTTATTTATACTTGTTAACATCTTTATAAACATAACAAACGGAACATGTTTAAGTGTTTTTATTTTTGATCCATTATCCATGACTATTTAATGAATCACTATTGCCTAAATTAAAAAAAAATTCTAAGAAACCTAAAATTAAACAAAAAACCAACTAACCACAAATCTCCCTTGCAAATGGGTTCTTCCTCTGGTTTTCACAATCAAAGCAAAAGGGAATGGATTCTGAAACCTTATATTCCTCTTCAACTCATCCATATAAGCATTCAATAATCAAATGTCATTACATTGTTTCAAATTTACCACTATTATTAGATGCCTTAGGATGTTTTCCACACCTTGAATTTTCAAATTGAATTTCATTATTTACATTTCTAAAGCATCTTTCTCCCCACATGATACTCACCACCCTACACACACATCTTGCTACTGATAAAAAATTAAAGGAAAAAAAGAAAGGAAGGAAGTCAGATTGAGAAGGAAGTATGATTATCTTAGAATTGTATCTACGAAATACATAAAATCTGTTTTCTTTATATGAATAAAAAATTTTTAAAAATATTATCAATAGTAAAATCTCAAAATCATTCCAGGACCATTTCCAGTTTTACTTTTTTTTGAAGTTTCTCATAAATATTTCACATATTTGAATTGTTTCATTTTTCATTTAGGTCTTTGGAAAGAAAATCATAGCTTAGACATTCTTTGAAGGGTGTACCAGAAGATCTTTTCTGTTTTAGTGATATCTCTCTTTGTACCCAATGTTCTTCATTGTATAGTTAGTTCAGTTAAATGTAAGTTCTACATAAAATGTTAACCATGAGAATAACAATGTATTTGGAGATATATGAACTTAAGCAAATATAATTTTAGGCCTTGTCAATAAAGTGATTTTTTAAAATTCCCACTAGAAATTCAAAATGTAAAGTTTGTAATAATGTAATGATCTTGCTTCTCAGACATTGAAAGTATGTTTATCATATTATTTCCTTTGAATGGATTTTTATTTATTTATTTATTTATTGAAAGTCAAAGTTACAAAGAGAGAAGGAGAGACATAGAGAGAGATCTTCCATCTGTTGGGTCACTCCACAAATAGCCACAACGTCCAGTGCTGAGCCAGACTGAAGCCAGAAGCCAAGGGCATCCTCCAGGTCTCCTAGGTGGTTGGTGGGGGTCCAAGCATCTGGCTCATCTTCCTCTGCTTTTCCCAGAACATTAGCAGGGAACTGGATCCGAAGTGGAGCAGCTGGGACATGAACTGGAACCCATAGTGGATTCTGGCATAGCAGGCAGCCGTTTTACCTGCTAAGCCACACCTGCTAAGCCCAGCCAGCACCTGAATGGGATTTTAAAAAACAGGACCATGCTTCACTACAACATAGTTATTGACTCTTTTTAATATTTAGCAGGTTATTATTAAAAGAATTTTCTGTTAGCATAAAAAGAACAGAATTAAACAGCTCTATGATGTCAATACCAAGAAACAGAGAAAAATAACTGATTTTATGCTAGAACTGAAAGCATTGTTATAACTTCTCAGAATGAACAAGATGTACTTTCAAATGAGGTGAATACTGCTTCAACTTCCTGACGTTCTCTGAGTCATGATTTATTACTTTCAGGCTTTTTGTGAAATTTCTGAGCTGATTTCACAAAAGTAGACTTTTATCTTTTCATTTTCTGACCTTGCAGATGGCTTATAAAAAGGACATAATTCATATGGTAAAAATAGAAGAAATGAAAAATGAAAATGGGAATGTCTCTGTCTGCAGATACAAATCCATAGCTTTAAGTAATTTTTCTTTATGTCATTTCTATTCTCAATTTAAATAGCCCAGTTATTTGTATTAATTAGGTTTACGTAGTCATAAAGTAATATGATAAAAAGTAGAATGAACCATACTATTTTTAAATAACGTGGAAAACACTTGCTTATATAGTTATATGCTTATGCTGCTGATGTTGTTTTTAAATGGTGTAACTATAAGTACATTACTAAAAGTAGTTCCTAACACAGCTTCATCCCTCTGGGCTTTACCTGTGATTTGCAGGCACCTGGCATTTGATTTTCCCTTGTTTGTTTTTAATATCTGTTTATTTCTATTTAAAAGATGGAGAGAGAGAATGAGAAAGGGGGGGGGAGAGAGAGAGAGAGAGAGAGAGAGAGAGAGAGAGAGAGATTTTCCATTTGCTAATTCACTTCTCAAATGTCCCCAATCCTGAGAGCTGAATCAGGCCAAAGCCAGGGGTCAAGAGCTCCATCGAGGTCTTCCACAGGGAAGGAACCTAGGTGTTTAGCCCATCATCTGCTACCTTCATGGACCCATTAGCAGCAAGCTGGATTAGAAGTGGAGGAGCCAGAGCTCAGACTAGCTTTTGTGTAAGAGATGTGGATATCCCAAGTGTGGCTTAACCTGTTGTACCACAACACCCACTCCCCACCAGTTTAGTTTTTTGAATGAGGGTTATTGCTCAGAAGCTGCATTGGGAGAACTTCAGACATGGGCAGAAATATGCGTGAAGACTGAGATATTGACTACCATCTTGTTATCTTAATCAGATTAGATCCTTGATTATATTTTAGCCTCTAAGCATCCAAATAGATTCAGTTGTCTATTCAGAGGGGAGCACATATAAAAATGCCTGTAGCATCAAAAACAATGAAGATCACAATTTACTGCCAATGAGTAACTCTTTAGATGCTTCTGAATCCATCTAGAACAATGTGAAATTTTGTCACCAGAGTTGGTTGGTTGGCTGATTCTCACAGCTGCGTGAGGGTAGGGGGTATGCACTTAGTAAGTGGAAGCCAAGGATTTTGCTAAAACTCACAAACATAGGATGGCACGTCAGTAGTGTGAGATTGAGAAATTCTTATATAGAGAAATAAGAGATACATTTCAATTAAGGAGGAGTATTCTAGCTTCCAGAAGAAAATTAGTTTTATATCTATATTCTAATTCTCAGTAGAGTTACTATTATAGTATTGTCACATTTTTTTTTAAAAAAATCCTATACACAGGACCTTTGGAGACAGATCACCGATGACTAAAGCTAAAGATTCATTTCATATCTTAGGGGCAAGATAAGAGATGTGGACAAATAGAAAAGTCTGTAGGTTTTGGTTACAAGTAACAGAATTCCTCATTTTAACTGAAGTAGGCAATAGAGAAGATTAGTATCTTTTTTTTTTCTTTTTGACAGACAGAGTTAGACAGTGAGAGAGACAGAGAAAGGTCTTCCTTCCGTTGGTTCACTCCCCAAATGGCCACTACAGCTGGTGTGCTGTAGCTGGCATGCTGCACCAATAAGAAGCCAGGAGCCAGGTGCTTCCTCCTGGTGTCCCATGCAGGTGCAGGGTCCAAGCACTTGGGCCATCCTCCACTACCTTCCTGGGCCACAGCAGAGAGCTGGACTGAAAGAGAAGCAACTGGGACAGAATCCAGCACCCAACTGGGACTAGAACCCGGGATGCCTGCACCACAGGTGGAGGATTAGCCAGGTAAGCCAAAGCGCCAAAAGAAGATTAGCATCTTACACACAGAAAAATCAGTGGTTGTTCAGTACCAGAGGTGGTCACTTCTGTTGCGTGGGGGCCCACTGTCCTCCCTTCTCTACAGTATGAAGTCCATAATGGTAATGCATTCTCAGAATCATTTCTCTCTGATCATGAAGGCCTGTCTCTTTTCAGATCAAATACAGCTGCTTCAGAATTTACATGTGCTAATAGGCACAGAATATACAGAAAGACATGTAGAATTTGTAATGAGAACAATTTCCTTGTTGCAAAATTGTAATATTAGTAAGATGAAATAAGATAGTAAAGCATCATCACATACTTTGATAACAATGATTAATTAGGAGAGACAAAAGGAAGATAATATGTCTAATAATTGCTGCTTTTATAATTTTTATTAAGAAATAAATTCCTACCGCAACTCATCTCATGTCCCGTAAGAAATCTCTTCTCTGACCTCAATGATTTACCAGTTATGTACATAACAAAACCCATTTTTTCCCAGAAAACTAGGAATAATTCTTGATCTCTCCCTTATTCCAACACTACCAGATTTTCAGCTATATTTATTATCTTTCCCCTACTTTTTTCCATTTATACATATATAATCTTCTTATATACCAAATATCCTGCCATTCCAGGCAGAGGGAATCACTGGCACAGTGACTCTGGCTTTGACCAAGTTTGACGTATTTGAGGGGTTGAATGAAGAACTACCCATATGTAAGTCTGAAACAGTGAATTCTCAATTTCAGATGTTAACAAATGGCTTTCTCCTTTTCATCTAATCTCAGTAGAAATGGTAATTCCTCTGAGAATCCTCGTCTGAACATTCAGTCTAAAATATTCCATTATGGAAATGAAAGTCAGTTTGTCAAAGATATATCTGTATTCTGTTTATTGCAGCACTGTTTGCAATAGGCAAGATACAAAATCAAGCTAAGTGTCCATCAATGGATAAACTGATAGAGAAAATATGGCATTTATACATAATGAGAAAGATTCCATTTTGAAATTACATAATGGAAAATATTCTAATCTTTTGACTTCTACCCATATATAACCAAGGAGTACAGCTTGTCATTTATGATAACATGATTGAACCTAGAGGACATTCGGTGAAATCAGCCAGTTTCAAAAGACCAATTCTGTAAGTCTCACTCATATGTGGGATCTAAACATGTTGATCTAAGAGAAGAGAGTAGAATAGTAGTTACCAGGGATGGGCTGGCTAGAGAGGGGAATAATATGATGGTAATGAAAGGATGCATAATTATAGTTAAATAGGAGGAATAATTTCAAGTACAGGGTAGTGACCACAACTAATGACAATATAGGAATTCTTTAAAAATTTCAAGAAAGAATGTTAATTGTTCCCATTACAAAAATGACAACCATGTAAGGTAGCATATTTGCTAGTTACTTTATGTATTGTACAATGTATATTTATTTTAAAATAGCATGTTGTATATGATAAATATGTATAATGTTAAAAAAAATCTCTTTGCTCCAGAAGATCTGTATCTTGTCACTGCTTTTTCTGAATCTTGTCCTTCTCTATTTATTTATTTATTTATTTGACAGAGTTTACAGACAATGAGAGAGAGACAGAGAGAAAGGTCTTCCTTCCATTGGTTCACTCCCCAAATGGCTGTGAAAGCCGGAGCTGTGCTGATCTGAAACCAGGAGCCAGGAGTCTCTCCCTGGTCTCCCGTGTGGGTGCAGGGGCCCAAGTACTACTTGGGCCATCCTCCACTGCTATCCCAAGCCACAGCAGAGAGCTGGACTGGAAGAGGAGCAACCAGGACTAGAACCTGGCGCCCATGTGGGATGCCAGTGCCGCAGATGGAGGATTAACCTAGTGCGCCACAGCGCCAGCCCCTCTTTGTCCTTGTTGACAATTATCTTACTTGTTTTCCTTTTTTATTTCTTTTTATTATCTCACCACTAGATTGGCATATACTTGAGGGTATATTCCTTGTCTTTAGTATCTCATAAAGAACTGATGGCCTAGAATAGTGTCAGATCCTGATAGGTACTCAAATAGCCGTGTGTTGGATGAATAAATGTCACAAATGATGGTTTCAGAATGACTTAGGGGAAAGCTGGTTATTTCTCCCAAGCCACTTTCCTTTCTGAAACATTTCTGTCACTTCTGTTCTATTTGTCCATTTATTTTGGATGCATGAATATTTTGGGAAAGGAAAAGAGTGCACAAATGAAATACTCAGTGCAATTTGATTTCAGTCGATAGTCTCTGAGGAAAATCCTAATTCTCAAAGGCTGTTTAAACTCCACGTGCCTCATTTGTCCACCAGAAGCAGTGCTTTCATTATACATTAATCAAAAGAATATCATAACTAAGGATATCAGTAGCTGTAAGCTTTAGAGTACTGAGTCATGGCCACAATAGACACTACTGAATGACAAAAACAGGCATTTTTGCTAGTACATATGATAAAAATGTGCAATTATAGTAACATAGGGTGAAAATCATAGGATTAGAAGTATACGATGATCTGGAAACTTTTTTTTATATTTAGCATTAAGGAAAAAATACTATAAAATACAGAGCCACTACTTGATTGTATAGTGTCAGGTCGAAGAAGAACAATAGAGAAAATCGATCCTTCAAGTTTCTACTTATTAGCCTAAATATATATATATATATATATATACATGTATAAATAAATTATGTTATTTATTTTAATATAAATATTTTAAAAGTCTGGTTAATTCACTGATAATGATACCTTTGCTACTCATTCATATGAATACATATTACTTTGAAATAATATATTTGACAGATAGAGGAATGATAGTATAGTTGTCATCAACTATGCAGCAGGAAGACAAAGATGAATTCTGAGTAACAAAATTTGCTTACTTCATAAGTAAACCTCATGTAGCTTACTGTAAGTGTAATGATACAAGGAGGTTAGGGAGGCTGAGCGACTCAAAAAAGAAGACTGTTAATGCCCCAAATCCTTTCTTGCATAAGGAGCTACCTGGCACATGACCTGAGTATGGATCACATGAGGGTCTAACCTAGAACTGAGGGGATGAATCAAGGAACAAACTGACATTCAGTTTCAGTTCTTGCATGTTTAGTAAAACTTATAAATGCAGCTGAACAGTAAGGTTTAAAGAACACCAGTCAAGAAATAGAAACAAAATTCGAATCTGAAGTGTCTACACAAACAAAATGTCAAAAATAGGAATATTAATTTCAGGAGGAACTGAAGGTGAAGACTAGATGGAGAATCGGGAAAAGAGGATGGTGAGATATTATGGTGAGTTTGTATCTCCCTCAAAATTAATTGAGAGTAATTTGAATAGGCTACATTTAGAGAAATAAAGTTTAATTGGCCTAAAATCTTCTCTCTCGGTGGACACAGTGATTTTCTAGAAATGGAAATTAATTTAAGGAGGACAAAACAAATACCCCTCATCCCTTTTTAGGAAGATATCCTGGTGGGTTTTTTTAATAAGTTATTTTATTTATTTGAAAGGCAGAATTACAGAGAGAGAGAAAGAGAGAGAGAGAGAGAGAGTGTGTGTGTGTGTGTGTGTGTGTGTGTGTGTGTGTTTCATTCACTGGTTCACTTCTGAAATGTCTGTAATGGCCTGGGCTGGGCCAGGATAAAGCCAGGAGTTAGGAGCTTCTTTCAAGTCTCCCATGTGGGTACTAAGGCACAAGGGGCACAAGAACTTGGGCCGTCTTCTGCTGCTTTCCCAAGCACATTAGCAGGGAGATGGATAAGAAATAGAGCAACTGGCATTCAAAAATGCGCCCATATTTAATGCCGTCATCACAGGAATCAGCTTTACCCACTGAACCACAATGGCCATTCCAACAAGTCCCTTTTGTGTGCATTGTACTATTTGGCAGAACTTCTATAAGATTACAAACTACAATGATATCATAATCCTGAAGTCATAAGGTGACATTTTAAAAAGTTATGTCTGGATAATTTTCTGAAAAATAAAATCATTGCATAGGGAAGTAGAGGTGGGAATTAGAGAAAGTAAGAACAATGTCTGATGAGCCAAAACCAGGCCTGCAGACAAGCATTGTACCCCACAGCCACACAGCTGTGTTCTTCTGGTTGTTACTTTTTCGGCTGAATAATTCTGGTCATAGTTTTGTCACTTCCTATGAACTATAATTATTTACCGTGAAACAATCTTATATGATTATAATTCCAGTTTTTGGACAGTGATAAAAGGTTTCAATACTTTTATTCAATTATTAATCTAATCAAACATAGACCCAAACTTTTAAAACAACTATTGTGTGCACTTTTAATCAATAACATATTTTATAAAATTAATTTAGTAGTTCTCTTATCTTCTTATTCCTATGAAACTATTTAGGTGGGAATTTGTCCATTTTTGTTCATAGATGCATTAAGCCATCAGGATATATTTTAATGTTCCATTTTCTAAAAATTTATTTTAAAATGATTTATCTTTATACTTTCATTGGTGTGATAAAATGCCTATAGATCTCATATTTTTTCAGGATATACAGAATCGCTGGTGTGTTATCAGTTATTCTTAAAAGGACATGTGAATCAGGTATCAGATGTTCTTTTCCCTGTAACTTCCTGCTTTTATCTCATTTGAAAATTTCTCAAAATTTAGTTACTAGAAATATTTTACAAGGTAAAGACCAAATTGATTTTCTGTCTGTTTTAAGGTGTCCCAGCCAATTGCTACCCTTTCATAACTGTTTGGCATGTACTTTTGGGTGGTAATGATGATGCTTACTCACCAGCTCTGTTTTATAAGAACAGAGTTAAAAAGGTTCTTTCATTCAAAGGTCAACATTTCTTGTGCACTTTCTGTTCCCAGACAAATATCTTACACAAAAATACTTTTCCATTGAGTCGGAGATCCTCTTGATCTTGCTTCCACTCTTGACACAGACTCAAAAAACACGGCTAAAAATTAGCGTTTTGGGATTGCTTACTTTGGTTAATGTCTCCATGAGACTCACCTACATGCTACATGAACGCCTCAAACAGGCCTAGCTCTGTAACTTGGAAGTGATTTGATTATGTCAGCAGTGTTGATTGAGATATTGCACATTTAGATAAAAGGTATTAGCATTATAATTACCAAAAGTCTAGGCTTCAGATCTTCTATCAGAAATAAATACTGTACTAGACTGGTCCATTGCTTACTTGTTTCCTTTTGCTAACTCTTCTTTTTGTTGAACTACATAACAACTTTTAAAATCTTCCAATAGCTGCAAACATGCTTCTTGCTATTCTAAGCAGAGGTTGGCAAATGATGTCCCATCAGGCGAATCTGGCTCATTGACTGTTTTGGAAATAGTTTTATTTGAGTGGCATTATGCCATTTGTACACAACTTTTACTCATTACAAGAGTAAAGTTGAGTAGTTGCAAAAGAAACTGCATTGTCTACAAAGCCTAAAATATTTACTATCTGGTTCTTCTGAGGAAACATCCTGTCAAATTTGCTCTACCTGGCCACGGAAGGCTCAGAAGCTGGCTTCTCATTTATATGGTTGATCTGATTACTATGTTTTTCTTAGAAACCATCTGGTTTTATAACTTAAATATTTCCTGCTTAATTTATAGCTGTTATCTAGTTTAACTGGTAATTACTATCAGTAAAAAGGAGAAAGATAAGCAAGTACAATAACATTTCACTTTATTTGTATTTTAAGATATGAAAGGTCAATGAAGAATTATACTTTAGACTGGTGAAAGCAACTTAAATTATGAGAGAATTAATATGGAAAGTAAGTTAATCAATACATTTAATAGTGATAGAATGTGTTTAAATATTCATAGTTGCCTGAATCTAGATCATTTTTTACTTTAATCTTTCTATTTTACTTAGAATTCTGTAATATCCATTGTATGTACAAATATATAAATTGCATTAATGTTTATAAAGTATTATATTGATTACCTTCCAATTAAATTTTGCTTTTCCACATCGCATATTTCTGGAATTTTAATGATGATTAATGGGAAATATTACTGATTTTATACATAACATTTTATAGATACAAATAATATTTAAAGAAAGGTCAAACTGAATAATTGACAATGTCTGTAGACATTTGTATGAATTTATTTTTAAGTCCACTATTTTTAAATTAATATTATTAAATTTTTAATTGAAACCTAATCATATACTAGAAGATGAAAGTGCTATATCCTTGGTATATGTCTTAGGATCATATATTTTTAACAAGATAAGTAGTTTTTAATTTTTTTTAAATTGAAAAGCAGGGAGAGAGAGAGAGAGAGATCTCTTATCTGCTGGTTCACTCCCTAAATGCTGAAATAGCCAAGATTTGTCTAGACCAAAGCCAGAGGCTGGGAGCTCAATCGAAGTCTGAGACACTGGTGGCTGGGAGCCAACTACGTGAAGCATCACGTTCTGCTCCCAGAATGTGTACTGGCAGGAAGCTGGAATCTGCAGAGCTGAGTCTCAAACCCAGGTATTCAATACAGGATGCAGACTTCGCAGGCATTGTCTTAATTATTTTTCTAAGTATTTTTGTCATAAAAAGATAGGAAAATTTATTCCTACTGTGAGACTTTAATGAAATAAATCAAGTTCCTGAAAATAGCACAGAATGATTAAGATGCTGCTTAAAATAGTGCTAGAATGATCAAGACATTATTTTCAGCAAGTAAATTGCAAATCCTAGTTTTTTCCAGACCTAATTCAAAATTGTTTGATGTTCTGATTTAAATTTAAGAATTTTAATCACTACATCCCAATTTCTTCAAATTCCATGTTTCTCAAAATTAATTTAATGTACCTTTCTTTTGTCACTTCAAAAATATATCATCAAAATGAACTTTTTAGGGACACAAATGAAGGGTGAGGTGGAGAGGCGTGGGGAATGCGTGATTAGGAAGAACGAGACAGGAGTAAGAAGTCACCTTGCACAGCAGGTTGAACATAGATAGCATTAGTGCACTGTATCTTTCTTTATTAAACATACAGAAGACAGGATTTTGAATTTTTTTTTACCATAAACAAATGTAAAATACTTGAGGAGAAAAGATTATTTACCCTGACTGCGCATTACACAAGGTATACTACATTGAAACTTCACATGGCACCCCACAAATATGTACACTTTTGTGCATTTATTTAAAAACTTTCTGAAAGAAAAAAATTAAATGCACTTTCTTGCCTGGATATCATTACTTGCCCTGGCACCAACTCCAGTATAGTTAAAATAAGATTAATTGACATACACATTGATAATTTTACTTTATAATCTAATTTGTGGTTTAGAGTTTGAAACTCATTATAAGATTTATGTTCTTCTGTCTATAGAAAATGAAAATTGAATGACAAGTACAATAAACAATAAAATAACAATTTTCTTTTTATTTTATAATTAAAATAGAAATGCATAAATCACTAATAAACAATTATCCAGGTTGGTTTATGTTGATGAATTGATGAAATCTCTGAAAAGTTGAGTCCTATTATTCATTATAATACTGTTATTTACTTGTTCTGAAGGGGGCTGTGTCATGCTAGAATTGGAGAAATGGAAGTTTATGGTAATTAATGGTGATAAATGGAGTTTTACTCTATGTTCAACTGCTAAGAAACATAATTGCCTTTTGTTTGTTTCCTCTGTTCTTGTGTAACAAGTAGACAAGACAATCTCAGCAATAGACAGAATTCTTACATTGGTTCACTGGGCCATACACACAGGTCCACTGTATTGGAAAGGTCTATATGGAAGCATAGAACATCTATAGCAACATTTGTCTTGGGGGAAAATGAAGTAATTAAGTGGGGGATTTTACAATCTCCATGTTTGCCCCCTTCTAAAATCCAGATGCTGAAACCTAACTCTCAATGCCATAGTATGTAGAGGCAGGCCCTGTAGTAGGTAGTTAGGCCCTGAGGTCTCTGCACTCTTGAATGAGGTTAATATCATCACAAAAGAGGCTCCCAAAAATTTGTATGCTTCTTGGGCTTGGTGAGGTACCATCTATGAAGCACAGATCTCTCACCAGGCACTGGATCTGCTGGGGCCTAGGTCTTAGACTTCACAATCTGGAGAAATGAGAAAAGAACTTCATATTGCTTATAATTTCTTTTAAATTTTTTACTTACTTTCATTTTATCTGAAAGAAAGAAAGAAAGAGAGAGAAACAGCCAGAGAGAGAGAGCGAGAAAGAGAGCAAGAAAGAGAGAGAGAGAGAGAGAGAGAATCTTCCAGTCACTGTTTCACTCCCCAGTAGCTAGGCTGAATGTAGGGTCAGATCAAAGCCAGAAGCTAAAAGCTCAATTGTGGTCTCCCAAGTGGATGGCAGGGATCTAAGAACTTAGCCAACACACATTGATTTTCAGGATGTGTACCAGTAGGAAGCTGGGTTGGATGTGGAGGAGCAAGGACTTGAAGCAGGGGATTCAGACATCCCAAATGGCAACTTACCTGCTGCAACAAATGTTCACCCACCTGTTGCTTATAAATTACTCAGAATAAGGAAATTTTTATAGCAGACCAAATGGATGAAGTTAGGAGAAAGGTGATTTTGTAAAAAAATGATTTATTTATTAATTTGAAAGATTGAGAGACAGAAAGAGAAATTACCCATTCATTGGTTCACTCCAAAAGAGCCTACAATATCTAGGCCTGGGCCAAGGGGAAGCCGGGAAGCAGTAACTCAATCCACGTCTCTCATGTAGGTGGAAGGAACCCAATAACTTGAAACATCATCTTCTGCTTCCCAGGGTGCAACTCAGTTGGAAGCTGGAATTGGGAACAGAGCTAATTTGGATACTAACTCAGATACTTTGATGTGGGATATGAGTGTCCCAATCAGCATCCTAACTACTAGGCCAAATGCCTACCCAAGAAAAGAGTGACTCTTAATCACTATTTCATTTTTGTCATGATTAGCTTTTGAAGAAAGTTGGCATATTTTAGAGAACATGTGTGGGTTTTGCAAACTTAATTAGGATATGATTCACTTGCTACTGAAATTCCAGAATGATAATATTTTAAGTATCAAAGCAATACATCCCCAATCCCTTACCCACACTTATTGATGTGGTAAATGCTTCTTTTTCTCTGTATCTGTTTTTAAGGTTGACTGGATACAAGGTCTACTATATATGTTTGTGCTATTAAATCAGTTTGATATCTATTCTCCTTTTCACTTGCATAGAGCACTAACTTTTGTGAAGACTGAACATCATACTCTAGGATAATAAGGAATCACACATCTGAGTTTCCCATCATGAAGTAGATATAATATCTCCCGCAGCAAACACACCAATAGATTGATACTATCAGTATATTATTGCAGTATTTATTCTCTTTCTCTCAATAGTGTTTTGTATAATGCATATACAAATACACATCTTTCAGATCTGCTTAATACTAATTTATTTACCAATTCTGACTGATAGATTAGTTATATACATACCAACACATATATATGTAAGATATCTATTCTAAGCTGTTCTGAAAGGCACAGCTAACTTGCGTGAGCTGGTGACTCATATACTTGCAATAACTTTTACATCACATTCTTTACCCTACTTCATACTTATCTCCTAGTAGTAAATTCTTCATAACCAGTTAATTAGTGAGAAGTAAACCTAGGCTTGACTTTTAGTGAGTTCCATAAAATAGACTGGTGATGTTGGAACAAGGTTATTATAACCACATTCCAATATAGAATATTTCTGAAAGATACTGATGAATGGACACCTTCCCTGTAGGAAGAAGTTTATTAATTACATTTACTTGTCTAATTTGGAGCTTTAAAAATTACCAGTATGAATCATCCTTGACTTGAGTAATGACTAACAATTGATCTAGTTATCAGGAATTTGAAAGAACAAAATTGAAAAGATGGCACCAAGGAGAATAGGAGAGAGAAGTGGATGGATCAATCATTTGAAAGTACTTATTTGCTATGTATAAACTTACTCAAGGGAATTTACTGACAGTTATGTTCTTCATAATCTCATGGAAAATCTCATGGAAAAGATGATACTTTGTAAACATTTTAGTAAGCATCTTTCCCAGACACCTACTCCCTTTCTCAAAGAACTCATGAACAAACTGCTTGCTGTGAAAGAACATGAGCTCTATAAAATAAATGTTGCCCAAACATGACCGATCTACTTACTACTATTAAGGAGTACCTGCCTAAAATGCAGAGACAATTGATGTGTCCTCAAGATGACATGATACTCTGGAGGCATTAGCTAGCCATGTGCTCTCAGGTGAATTGAGTTGGAATAAGACACAACCTAATGTCTCTTGAATAGACATATACAAATATAGAAATATATGTATATAAATATATCCTTTGCGTAAAATATTTCTGTCAGCATTGCTTTCTATGGACTAGTAGAATGCTTTGTTCAAACCAATAAATATTCTTCTGAATTCTAAATATCTCCACAGAAAAGAAATTCACAAACTCCATGGCTCTTGTACTGATTTCCTAATAGAATTGATTAACAGTCTATTGAAGACTTGATCTGGTGATGTCGATTGTGAGAGAACACTTTGAAGGGATGGGATTCAATCTTATCAAAGCATGGGAGTGCAGTGTATTCTCTGAATTGTTGATCTACACATGATATTACTTCTTCCACAGCCAGAAAACATTGGTCAACAGTGACAATGACTCTTTTAGCAGCCATATTTATGAGCAACAAATAACCATTTCAAATGAATGCCTCCAACATTAGGCTTTGCATGTTTAGTGGTTATAATTCCCAAGAAAGAAATGCTTGGGGCCAATGCTGTGGTGTAGGGGGCGAGGCCTCTGCCTGCAGTGCTGGCATCCAATATAGGTGCTGGTTGTAGTCGTGGCTTCTACTCTTCTGATCCAACTCTCTGCAATGGCCTGTGAAATAAGCAGAAGACAGATCAGGTATTCAGATGCCTGTGTCCATGTGGGAGACCCAGAGGAAGCTCCTGGATTCTGGTTTGGATTGCCCCAGCTCCAGCTGTTGTGGTCATTTGGGTAGTGAATCATTGGATGGAAGACCTTTCTGTCTCTCCTTCTCTCTCTCTGTAACTCTATGTTTCATATATATATATATATATATATATATATATATATATATATATAGAGAGAGAGAGAGAGAGAGAGAGAGAGAGAGAAATGCTTCTCCCAGAGTATGAAACTGATTCCATGAAGTTGGAAGTTGAGACTGTCACTTTGCTCTTCTGGGCTTCTCATGACACTGAAACAAAAGATACATGGAGATTGAATGCACCAGATGCCTCTCTGGATCCTAATTGTCAAGTATCAATTAAGCAGTTGCAATACAAGCCTAACAGGGCAAAAGGCCAAGAGCCTCTTTGGGGATCCCCTATGTATTTCCAAATTCAAAAGTAAGACACCCACAAAAAAACTATTAAAACAGGATTTCTGAGATTACAGTTATACCAGAAATGAAAGTTTGGATTATTTTACCAGCTAAAAACCCCAGCCACCAGAGTTACTGGTTAATTATAAATACTAATTACAAAAAAGAAAATAAACTTTGGATAATTATAAAAAATTGATCAATTTGAGCATGTTTGTTTTGCTTTGGTCCTGCTGGTAAAAGGAATTATATAATAATTTACTGAACATTTTTGCGTTTTTCTGAAGAAGAGAGTCCAAAATGAATGGTAGGGCCTGAGAGACATGACAACAATACGTGAAATGCTCTGTAAGTGGACCAGAAGCTAAAGCCAAACCTTGCATGGTGCTCACTTGGGAGGCATGGGGCATGTGAAGGTTGGTAGTTGATAAATGTAATCGTCCATAATTAGTCTTCTCTGATGCACACCCTTCTCTTTTGGGCAAGGTAAAAATAGAAAGCCCAGGAATTCAACTTCAAATAATATAATTCATTATCCATTTATTTGTAAAAAAGCATGAAATTTCTAACTGCCTTATTGTTGTGACAAGTGTGAGAAGTTTAAGAAGACAAAATCGCTGCTTACTAGAGGTCTATATTGTAATAATAAGAAATACAGAGTTTTTACTCAATATTTTATATTTTTAAATTTTTATTTGAAAGTCAGAGTTACAGAGAGAGAGGAGAGGCAGAGAGAGAGGTTTTCCATCCAGTGGTTCACTCCCCATTTGACTGCAGTGGCTGGAGCTGTGCCAATCTGAAGCCAGGAGTCAGGAGCTTCTTCCAGGTCTCCCACATGGGTGCAGAGGCCCAAGGACATGGGTCATCTTCTACTGCTTTCCCAGGCCATAGCAGAGAGCTGGATCAGATGTAGAGCAGCCAGGTCTCCAATCAGTTCCCATATGGAATGCTGGCACTGCAGGCATTGGCTTTGCGGGCTACGCCACAGTGCTGGCCCTATAGTGTACTTTTAAAATTTAGACTTTAATTTTAATTATTATTTGGATATGTCTCAAAGTGAAAGAATGGCATTCTTCACTGAGCATTTACTATGCCCCACATAGTATGCTAGGCACTTACACTCTCTCCTTTAGATTATGTAGTTAGTAATTATCATATTTTACAATTAAGAGTTCTGGTTTCCCCCTTTATAGTATGACTACCCATAAAATCAATATTATTTCTAATATGCCAGTATGTCTTTTATTAAATGTCTGCCACATACTTAAAAAGTATAGTTTCCACATGTATTTATTACACTTTTTTGAGATATAGGAGATATTTCTGCTTTTAATATTCCCTTCTCTTGGCACTAAGCATTTTGGTTTGGACTGTTGGAAGGAAGTGTTCTTCTCCTGCCCCCATAATAAATGAATTTTTTAAAAAAGAATATTCTAATTACATATTTTGTTCCTGCTTTTTTTTTTTGACAGGCAGAGTTAGACAGTGAGAGAGAGAGAGAGAGAAAAGGTCTTCTTTCCTTTTGTTCACCCCCTAAATGGCCGCTGCGGCCAGTGCGCTATACCAATCGGAAGCCAGGAGCCTGGTCTCCCATGTGGGTGCAGGGCCCAAGCACTTGGGCCATCCTCCACCGCACTCCCAGGCCACAGCAGAGAGCTGGAGTGTAAGAGGAGCAACTGGGACAGATTCCGGCTTCCCGACCGGGACTAGAACCTGGGGTGCTGGTGCCGCAGGTGAGGGATTAGCCTAGTGAGCCACAGCACCGGCCTGTTCCTGCTTTTTTCAAATTTTTATTTTCTTGTCATCCACTCAGTGTAAATTCCAGTAATCTTATTGGTAACCGTCTTAAAATAATTTGAAAGACATAATCTAAACATTATAACCTAAGGTCTGATGATTACTGATTGCTTTAAATTCCTAAATAATTTGAGATAAGATGGTCAGAGAAATATGGAGCATGTTGAGTAGGAACTATAATTTCTTTCATATATGTTGAATAAAGTATCTACTTTCTTGGAGAGTTTTTTTTCATTTTTGGAAGTTAT
This sequence comes from Sylvilagus floridanus, assembly GCA_949820135.1. Classification (NCBI taxonomy): domain Eukaryota; kingdom Metazoa; phylum Chordata; class Mammalia; order Lagomorpha; family Leporidae; genus Sylvilagus; species Sylvilagus floridanus. The sequence goes on from OX463241.1 coordinate 105,063,159, forward strand.
TCTTTTCTGTGTTTCCATACACCAGAAATAGAGTGGTTTCATAAAGACAAAGCAAATAAAAAATTTCTTTTTTGTTTATTTTTCTATAGAACAACATTATTAGAATGGCTCTGTAAGTAGAAGACTTTTATCTTCTATGTATTATATAAGTATTTAACTGTTAATGAGTTAAATAGTGTAAATTATATAAGTATTTAACTGTTAATGAGTCAAATAGTATAAATGAGTATTAGAACGGTATTAAATGTATTCCAGTTGTTTAAAATACGCTTTCTAGGCTGAGATGAGTATGTTTTTTGTACTTGCTTTAGCAGCCTGTCCCCTGTGTTCTATCATGTATAGCACAATAGCACACTCTAAAACATTAATTTTGTTTTGATAAATGAACACATCTAGGAAGACACATGAGATGAAAAAATGTTCTTAAAAACTGTTATTTTTTTTTAAGTCATAGAATTTTATTGTAATAGATTAATGGATTTTTTATAACGCTTTTATTTAAAGTATATAAATTTCCAAAATACAGCTTATTGATTACAATGGCTTCCCCCCCATAACTTCCCTCCCACCCGCAACCCTCCCCTTTCCCGCTCCCTCACCCCATGCATTCACATCAAGATTCATTTTCAATTCTCTTTATACACAGAAGATCAGTTTAGTACATATTACGTAAAGATTTCAACAGTTTGCCCTCACATAGCAACACAAAGTGAAAAATACTGTTGGAGTACTAATTATCGTATTAATTCACAATGTATAGCACATTAAGGACAGAGATCCTACATGATATATATTTTTTAAATTGATTAATTTTCTATGCAATTTCCAATTTAACATCAAGATTTTTTTTCATTTTTAATTATCTTTATATACAGAAGATCGATTCAGTATGTACTAAGTAAAGATTTCATCAGTTTGCACCCACACAGAAACACAAAGTGTAAAATACTGTTTCAGTACTAGTTATAGAATTACTTCACATTGGACAACACATTAACGACAGATCCCACATGAGACATAAGTACACAGTGACTCCTGAAGTTGATTTAACAATTTAACACTCTTGTTTGTTGTTTGGGACATCTGCCATTCTATGAGTCTGCTGTGTATCTTGCTTCCCATGTTGGATCATTCTCTCCCTTTTTGATTCTATCAGTTAGTATTAGCAGGCACTAGTCTTGTTTGTGTGATCCCTTTGACTCTTAGACCTATCAGTGTGATCAATTGTGAACTGAAATTGATCACTTGGATTAGTACATCTCCTCCCTCTCTTATTTCCACTCTTATATTTCACAGGGATCACTTTTCAGTTAAAATTTAAACACCTAAGAATAATTGTGTGTTAATTACAGAGTTCAACCAATAGTACTAGAATAATAAAATACTAAAATGGATAAAGTATTACATTGTACAACAACAGTCAGCACAAGAGCTGATCAAGTTACTGTTTCTCATAGTGTCCATTTCACTTCAACAGGTTTCCCCTTTGGGGCTCAATGAGTTGTCACCGATCAGGGAGAACATATGATATTTGTCCCTTTGGGACTGGCTTAATTCACTCAGAATGATGTTTTCCAGATTCCTCCATCTTGTTGCAAATGACCGGATTCCATTGTTTTTGACTGCTGTATAGTATTCTATAGAGTATATGTCCCATAATTTCTTTATCCAAATGTATGCTTTGAATTCCCTGTGATCTTTTGCTGTGAGGTTCCCTTCGTTTACCTTCTTTCATGTTGATGGCCGTGTTTCTGTGTTTCTGTGTGTAACACATCTTTAAGCATCTTTTGCAGGGCTGGACGAGTGGCAACAAATTCTTTCAATTTCTGCTTGCAATGAAAGGTCTTTATTTTACCTTCATTCACAAATGAGAGCTTTGCAGGATATAATATTCTGGGCTGGCAGTTTTTCTCTCTTAGTACCTGGGCTATGTCTCGCCATTCCCTTCTAGCTTGTAGGGTTTCTGATGAGAAGTCTGCTGTGAGTCTAATTGGAGATCCTCTGAGAGTAATCTGACGTTTCTCTCTTGCACATTTTAGGATCTTTTCTTTCTGTTTCACTGTGGTGAGTTTAATTACAATGTGTCGTGGTGAAGATCTCTTTTGGTCATGTTTCCTAGGGGTTCTATGAGCTTCCTGTACTAGGATGTCTCTGTCCTTCTCCAAAACTGGGAAATTTTCTGCTATTATCTCACTAAAAAGGCCTTCTAATCCTTTCTCCCTCTCCATGCCTTCAGGAACTCCTAGAACTCGAATGTTGGGTTTTTTAATAGTATCCTGTAGATTCCCAACAATATTTTTTAGATTTCTAATTTCTTCTTCTTTTCTTTGGTTTGACTGTATAGTTTCCTGTGCTCTGTCTTCTAAGTCCGGTATTTTCTCTTCTGCCTCACCCATTCTGTTTGTAAGGCTCTCTAATGTGTTTTTCATTTGATCTATTGAATTCTTCACTTCATTATGATTTCTCGTCACTATCACAGTTTCATGTTCTACTAGTTGTTCCATTTCAGCTTGATTCCTCCTTAATATTTCATTTTCACCAGAGACATTTTCTACCTTGTCCATTAAGGATTTCTGTAGTCCAAGAATTTGTTTTTGAGTAATTCTTAGTGTTCTTATCAATTTTTTGAGATCTGCTTCTTGAATTTCTTCTATCTCATCATCTTCGTAATCTTGAATTGGGGTGTCTTTTTCATTTGGGGACGCCATAGTGTCTTCCTTGTTCTTGTTACCTCGGTTTTTGCGTTTGTTGTTTAGCATATTGGTTTCTTCACTGTGGTGTTTTTCTTGTTATGCTATGACTCTAGATAAGTGGACTGTCTGCTTTCAATGGATTTTTTAACATATCCTTTCCCATTTTCCTTCTAGTATTCCCTACTTGATTTGGGTATTTTGTAAAACTCGACAAATACAATTAATTATGACTACTAATTGAAAAAACACATTTTTAAATAAAGAGGGAGTGACCTTTTCTTCAATTTTCCTATTCCTTCTCTTCTCCTTATCACTTCTTTCCCTCTTCATAACTGTTCTCTCTCTTTTTTGTTCTCTGTACTTTTTCATAACTTTTTAAAAATATTTCAAATTCTTTTGTAATTGGAACTATCAAGGTTATAGATCATTTATATGCCAAATTACTATTTATCTGTTAAAAATGAAATAGATTGAAAACTAAAATGTAATAAGTATAGTTTTCCAAGATTAAATTATTTTAATATAAAATATAAAACTGAATGTTCTTTTTTTTTAAAGGTTTATTTATTTGAGAAATGATAGAGTTACAGAGATAGGGAGAGAGAGAAAGGTCTTCTATTCTTTGGTTCACTCCCCAAATGGCCACAACAGCCAGAGCTGAGCAGATTTGAAGCCAAGAAGTAGGAGCCTCCTGTGGGACTCCCACTTGAGTGTTGGAGCCCAATCACTTGGACAGTATTCCATTGCTTTCCCAGGTTATTAGCATAGAGCTGGGTTGGAAGTGGAGCAGCTCCTGTCTCCTGGCTTCAGATTGGCCCATTTGGGGAGTGAACCAGCAGATGGAAGACCTCGTTCTCTCTCTGTCTCTACCTCTCTGTATAACTCTGTCTTTCAAATGAACAAAATAAATCTTATAAAAAAAAAAGATGCCATTGATATATCAGCATCTCATATTGGAGTTTCTGGGGTCAAGTTCAGGCTCCACTTTCCATTCAGCTTCTTGATAATGGGCTCTCCAAGAAACAACAAAGGATGGTTTAAACACTTGATCCTGGTCATCCATGAGGGAGACCTGAATTCACCTACCAGTTCTTGGTTTTGGCCTGACCCAGCCCAGCCCAGTCTTGCCTGCTCTGGGCATTTGGGGAGTGAACCTACAGATGGAAGATATCTCTCCCTTTCTCTTTCTATATCTGTTTCTGTCTGTCTCCCTGTTTGCCTCTCAAAAATTAAAATAAATAAATAAATAATACAATGATGGTTATTTATATACCATTTTGAATTTTTCTTTTCATCCTCATCTGATAACCCCTTTTTGTTTGTTTGCTTTGAAGACTACATTTCCACATAGTTTTTTGTTTTTAAGATTTATTTTATTTATTTGAAATGTAGAGTTACAGAGAGGGAGGAGGAGAGACAGAGAGAGATCTTCCATCTGCAGGTTCACTCCCCAAATGGCTGCAATGGCCAGGGCTGAGCCAAGCAAAACCCAAGAGCAAGGAGCTTCATTTGGGTCTCCTATTTGGTGGCAGGGACTCAGAGACACTTGTACCATCTTCTGATGTCTTTCCAGGTGCATTAGTAGGGAGCTAGATCAGAAGTAGAGCTGTCAGGGCTCAAAGTGGTGCCCATACGGGATGCTGGTGTTGCAGGTGGCTGCTTAACCTGATAAACCACAATGCTGGACCTTGCTATGTAGTCTTACTCAAACTTCCTCCATGCTATTGTGTTTAGCTTGGTCATTCAGTCATCAGTCATAAAAATGCTCCAGGAAGGTGTGCTGGTCTAACTTTCTTTTCTTTATTTTTTTCTTCCTTTCTTCCCCCCTCTTTTTCTCCCTCTCCCTTCTTTCTCTTCCTTCTTCCCCTCTTTCCCGCCCTCCCACCTCCCTTCCTCCTTTTCTTCCTTCCTTCTATGCAATACTTATTGAGAATTACTGACCAGATTAAGGGAAAGCTAAAGGCAGATCTTTTAAAAAGTTGAATGACTGATGTAACTAAAAGTTAATATTAAACTATTTTTTTTCTATCCAATTTTCAGTTTCTAGAAAATGACTTATTATTTGAGTTTATTAAATTACTTTTATTTCATAAGTGCTAATCTTTTGTTACATGCTAGGCTCTATTTTAAAAGCATATAAGCATTGCAGTATTAACTAGCCATAGCATATATAGGATACATATTAGGAAATTTAGGGTTATGTAGTTATTATGCCTTATCTGAGTTCATATTGGGCATCTAGTAAGTGACAGAGCTCATATCTAGGTCAAGTTTAACTCCAAAGCCGAATCCACCACCACTAATTATACTAGTAGATCTAGATAATGACAGCTTTAATATATTTAATTTAATTTACTATTTCCATTTTAGTAATACTTTATTAGCAGATATGTATCTATCATATACACATACACGCTTGTACATATACATATGTGTATATACATGTGTAATATACAATATGTTGCAAATATGCACATACACAAATGTCTACTTGTACTTTAACACATAAAGATATGTGTGTAACTAATCTTTCTGAAATGCTGGGGAACAAAAGAAAAACTTAAAATGATTTTGCTTCAAATGTAGACAGCGGTTTGCTGCTAGCAACAATCATTGTAAAGTATTAAATTATAATTCATTCAGCTTGAATCATCCTGATAATGATAGACTTGGTGAAAGACTGTCTGTTGCATTTCCTAGTGTTCATAAAAAAATAGAATACATTGTCATGCATTTTGTCTTATTTCACATCATTGACTAATTCTTAATCAAGGAGCAATTTATCAATTGAATTTTGTACATCTTCAGGATCTTATAACTGTATCTTTTCTGTTACAAAATAGTTTTTTCAGGAGTATGTACTTCTATACATTATATATGAACAGTCCCGAAGCATTAAATCAGTTGCATTATTAGCATTAAGTGGGTGGGCTGAAACAACTACTCCACTGAACTGTGGAATGATTTGTTTTTCAAATATTTAATAGTGTTAGCAATGGTAGAAACTAACATCGATGAACTGCTTTCTTCTTGGAAGAACTCATGCAAATAAAATATTATTGCTTTAGTACAATTAGTTAATACTATTATTTTCTGTTTTACAGAAAAGTAGAGAAGAATAGCAATAGATTAAACCAAAATGAAGCTAAAAACTATTTTCATGGTATTATTTCAGTTTCACTTAATCCATCCATTCATCTAAAATGTATTTGCTAGACACTAGACTACTAGGTGCTATGGACACAGTAATAAAGAAAATTATGGGCCGGCGCTGTGGCTCAACAGGCTAATCCTCTGCCTTGCAGCGCCGGCACACCAGGTTCTAGTCCCGGTTGGGACGCTGGATTCTGTCCCAGTTGCCCCTCTTCCAGGCCAGCTCTCTGCTGTGACCTGGGAGTGCAGTGGAGGATGGCCCAAGTGCTTGGGCCCTGCACCCCATGGGAGACCAGGAAAAGCACCTGGCACCTGGCACCTGGCACCTGGCTCCTGCCATCGGATCAGCACGGTGCGCCGGCCTCAGCGCACTGGCCGCGGCGGCTATTGGAGGGTGAACCAACTGCAAAGGAAGACCTTTCTCTCTGTCTCTCTCTCTCACTGTCCACTCTGCCTGTCAAAAATAAAAAAAAAAAAAAAAGAAAAAGAAAAAAAGCAAATTATGGAAAAACATCCCTTCTTTCATGAACTCAATATTCTGAGGTTAGAAATAGACATTAAGCAAATATATAATAGCCAGGTGGTGAACAAAATCATGATGAAACCAGTGTTGGGAAAAAACATAGAACGAAGGCATTTTGAGGTTATCATTTCCATAACGGAGTCAGGAAAAATAATAAGGTACTTTTTAATGAAGTGAACAGAGCAGAGTATCAAAGCAGATGAGAGGCAGAGCCATGAATATGGCAGGAGTATAATTAATCCCAGTAGGGAGAACATGAGCATGTTTGACATTACAAAAATGACAAGGAAGCCTATAAAGCATAAGGATTTGGTAGAAGATAGTCAGGATATAGCCACTCTCCAGGTTATGTGGCTCTGTAGGTCATCGAATTAGTAAACCATTAAAATACATTAAATTTTATTTTTGAATGATCTGTAAGAAGGAGTGTAAAGCGGGATATAAGTTAGTCTATTGCAATAGTCTAAGCAAGCAATCATGGTAAGCCTGGAATCTGGTGGTATTAGTGGAGGAAGTAAAATTGTACATGTATGGTTACAGTTTGATGACAGACACCATAAATGGAATCAAGAAAACCAGATATTTTAGCTATGACTCTATAGTCATAGGCCTGAGCAAAGGATGAATGGTGATACCATTTATTGAGATGTGGGAAATTACAGTAGAATTAGGTTTGAAAGATAAAATCAATTATTTGATTTGGGACATGTTAGGTTTAAAAGATCTATTATACATTAAAATAGATGCAAAATAGGCAATTAGATCTATGAGTCATGATCTGAGATGTAGGTAAAGATTTTTGACTCATCAGTTAAGTGATATTAAATCTGTAAATCATAGTAAGATCACACAGTGGTTGAATGTAACCCTAAGCTAAATCACCATATCACATGTTAGAGCTGGGGAAAATTAGAAAGAACCTCTAAGAGAATGAAGGAGTTCTAATAAGGTAGAAAATAAAAAAGTGTATATTTGATAACAAATTTTTAATAATTACAGAAGAGCAATTAATGTGCCAATATATTGAAAAATACTGAAAAGTTGTCATTGGATTTAGCTCCATGGAAATTTTGGTGACTTTGATAAGAGGTGTTCCGGTGGAGGATTTCCAAGGGGTTAAGTGAATGTGTAGTCAAAAAGTTTAGGCAAATGTGTTTTCAAAAACTTTGTCAAGGTAAACTACTTTCTGTGTCATAAAATAAAAGATGATTTTGAGTTTTGGAGTAAAGAAGGGCACAGAAACGAAGAAATAACTGTATTGGAAAATATAATTGTTGAAAATGAGATTAAAAATTAAACTGTTTTTAAGGTAGAAGACTTACAAAAATATGTACATCTGATGATGGTAATGAGCCAAGATATCTTTATAGAAAGGAAGAATTTGCTAACCTAGAGCTAAGTTTAAGGGATAATATCCAGGGTGGAATTTTTATCGAAGACAGAAAATATGGCCTTATAACAGTCTAAGAAGATAGCATAGTTTGGTAGAAATGCAAGTGGGTTGGTGGATTTGGTGTTGAAGCTTTTGCAAGTCTTTACTGACTAGTTCCATTTTCTCAGCATTGCGGCATAGTAGGCTGACTTTGCCTGCTGCACTGGCATCCCATATGTGTGCCGGTTCATGTCCAGGTTGCTCCTGTTCCAATCCAGATCTCTGCTGTGGTCTGGGAAAGCAAGGGAAGATGGCCCAAGTGTTTGGGCCCCTGCACCCTTGTGGGAGACCTGGAAGAAGCTCCTGGCTCCTGGCTTCGGACTGGCTCAGCTCCAGACATTGAGGCCATTTCAGGAGTGAACCAATAGATGGGAGACCTCTCTCTCTCTCTCTCTCTCTCCCTCTCTCTCTCTCCCCCTCTCTGTCTGTAACTCTACTTCTCAAATAAATAAATGAAACCTTAAAAAAATGTTAAATGTGTCTATGTATGGATGTGGAGGATCTCTGGAAATGTGATTAGAGAGTATGAGCTACTCTCTAGAAGAATGAAATGATTAAGAAATGGTTAAGCAGCACCAAGGGCTAGCTGAAGTTAGAGGTCACAAATTTAAAATAAGAACAATCAGCACATGTGGACCATTTTTCCAACTGCAATTTTGAGGTACAAGTATAGATTCAGAGTAGGAACTGAATTGGACTTTATTAGGTGTTAGTTTAGGTAAAACTTTGCCAAACAGTGCTACAGAGCAGGGAAGAGCACTGAAACTAAGACTTAATGTTAAATGAAATAAGCCAGGCACAGAAAGACAAGTCCTGCATGATCTCATTCATATAAGGAAGCTCAAAAAGGTGATCTCACAGAAGTGGAGAGTAGAATGATGCTCACCAGAAGCAAAGGCTTCGGGGGTAGAGTAGAGATTTGGTGATATGTTAGTCAAAGGATAAAACAACAAAAAAAAAAAACAGAAAAAATTAAATTCAAGAGATATTTTGTACAACGTGGTGACTATAGGTGATGATAATTCCTGTTTGTGTTTCTTTCAACTTAGAAAATGCATCTTGTTTATAAACTTCCTGAAAAATATGGAGAGTGGAAGTTATATGTTCTCACCACAAAAATTACAACTGGGTGATGTAATGAATATTAATTAGCTAGATTTAGCAAATCCACAACATATATATATATATATATATATATATATATATATATGCCATCATGTTGCACACACTGAGTACGTATGATTTTTTTCCCTGTCAATTTAAAATAAGTAAAATCATTGTGGGGGAAAAAGAGAGAAACTGCAAATGTCTCCAAAGGAGTGATTAAAATGATGTGCTGTGGAACGTAAGCCAAGTAAGATGTGACAGAGATTCTGAAGCAGGTTAGAGCCATGAAAAGTTTGGAGGTTGATAACTCACAGATCCTTATGAAGTTAAATTATTTCACATAGTCTTTAATAAATAGGAAAACGGTTACTTGTTGACTTTTAATTCAAACTTAGAAAATATGATTTCCAGTCACATAGGGGATTTGTTTTTCTTAATATCTGTGAATCAATTGATTTCAGTGATTGCTAGTAAATAGTAATATTTACCTGAGGCATAGATCCTCTTTCTGTGTGATTTTTGGTGAATGGAGCTACTTAGGTTTCATGTGAGGAACCAGTAGTTTTTATGTCTTTCAAAAATAAGTGTGCTTTGAAAAGCAGTAGGGTAACATGGAACCTATCATAATTATTTGCAATAGTGTTGAGTAGCACATTCAGAATTTATGCAGCAGAAACTTTTAGCTTGAATGAATTAAAGCTTTTGGATTTGAAAACCTGTCTGTTTCTTAATATAATCAGATATGTGAGTCTCTGTAAACTTTCTTTGCTTTCAAAGGCAAACATAACTAATAATTTCTGTAAAGGTCTTGAATCGTTCCAACATCTGTTCTTGGTTTACTATAAAAACCATGTCTCTGATCTCATGTGTTGAACTACTGTATGTTTGCCACTGTCTATTTCCTGTGAAAAAATACATTGAACAATAATAGCTTTTGTTCCTAACGTTCCAACCACTAAAACAGCTGAACAAATAACATCCATGCTTTCATTTGGAATAATTTATTCCATGTACATGTTTATGCAGAGTCATTTGGCTTATTGGATGTTTCATCATTTAAAAATCAAATCTTAGAATTTTAGACTACTGAAAACTCTGGTCTAATAGTTTCCTCATGCTTATAGTAATTCTCTTAACAGCATTTCCTTCCTAATTCATCAACTTATTTTGTATATGGTTTGGTATAGATGAGTAGATGTAGTTAAAATCCCCTTATTAATAATGTTAGTGAAAATTTTCATTTGAGGACACAGATTTTGCAAATAACATTAAAAGATTATATAATTTAGCATTAAAACCATGAAAAGTAACCATTTTTGTTCTTTTGTTGCCTAAAGAAATAATAACTGCAGATTAGTAATGATATAAATTATAATACATTTGTCTTAGCTCAACACACTCCAGATGACTTAATGGTAGGCTGAGCAACACAGGGCAAGCTTAACCTCCACTCCACAAAGATCTTATTACATAAACTTTACTAGCCCAGACATGGAATAAGTCATGCACTGATTAAATAAGACAAATAAAAACACTCCTTAAAAGTCAAGAAAACAAGTTACTTAAAAGTCAATCTTAAATTATTTGCAGTGGCAACAGTTTAGAATTTTTGGAACATACACAACTTTCTCTTTTTAAAAATTTGGGAATTATAATTTAAAACTTGGTCATTGCAACATCGCGTTGAAAACTAAAACTGCAGTTGGTCATTGAGCTCTCCAGTTCACCCAAAGTCTAAAGCCAAACCGTCCAGAAGGCTCAGGACACCTAATGCCAGACTATCTACAAAGCCCAGGGCATCTAATGATTTCAATTTACATTCAGATATTATCATCCATGAGTAATGTGCTATTAGCTGTCAGATTTTTTTAAAGATTTATTTATGTATTTGAAAGTCAGAGTTACAGAGAGAGAGGGACACACACACACACACACACAGCGAGAGAGAGAGAGAGAGGAGAGAGAGAGAGAGAAATGTCCATCCTCTGTTTCTCTCCCCAGATCACTGCTGTCATCTTCCACTGTTTTTCATACATCGTTAGCAAGGAGCTGGATCAGAAGAGAAGCATCTGAAGCATCGAGAGTATGAATCAGGTCCCATATGGGATGCCACTGTCTCAAGTGGAGGCTTTATCCATTACACCACAATTCCAGCATTTGAGATCAACATTGCAGAATCCATCTACCCTATTGATCAACCCACACTTTCATTACTGAGGTACATTGGAATTAAGGAAATAATGAAATTATGACAGTATTAGTTTAGTATATTTGCCATAACTAAGTATCACAAACTGTGTGAGTTAGAACAATAGAAATGGATTTCCTCACAATTCTGGGAGCCAGAGATCTGAGATCATAACGTCAGCAGGGCCACACTCCCTCCAGAGGAAGGAAGGAATGATTGGCTGCAGGCCTCTCTCCCAGCTTCTGGTACACCATTGGCTTCTGGCTGCATAATTCCAAATCTTCATATGGTATTTTTCAGTGTGCTGTCTCTCGCTGTGTCCAACATTCCCCCTTTATGAGGAACTGCTCAGATTATGTTGTGGCTCATTCTAATGATCTCATTGAAACTTAGTTACCTCAATAAAGACATTATCTCCAAATAAGGTGAAATTTTGCAATTCTAGGATTTAGGGTTTTAACATATTTTTTTTTCACAGAATACGACTGAATTCATAAAACTTGCCTTTCATTTTGACATCCAGTTTTGTCACAGCTGTGCTTCTCAATTAGTTTCTCAACAATGTTCCTCTCTTTACATTTTACATGTTATATATTGATGTTTGGTAATATTTAAACAGTTTAATCAGTGTTATTTATAACATAATATTCAAATTACATTACTCCTTAAATAAAATTAAATCCATACAAATCCTCATTTATTTAACTTTGGAGCTCTCGCTGGAAGTCTCTTTCTCCCCACATCCTGTGCCTGTGGATGGAATGTTTCTTAGAACTCACCATGAACTTCTGCTTGGGTCAAACCCTCATCCTCAGTGGTGAGGACAACTCCAATTATTCACATCAGCGTCACATCAAAAGTTCTTTTAGCTCCATATAGGCAGTGTTGGATGGATTCTGTGTTAGTATGTGCTTAACCTAATTTCTATTTTCTTCATGACTTTTCAGAAGACCAAAGAAGAAAGGAACTCGAATATTCAATACAGCTTCCTGATACCACATGTTACCTTCCTACTCTTTTCTCTATAATTAAAAGTTGATTTTCATATACATTACTAATTCATGCATGGTAGCTCTCCATAAAAGGGAAATCTAATTAATAAATAATTTTCATTTAACAATGTTTACTTGTTATCAATTTATTTGAAATCTTTCTAACTATTCATGCAGAGCTTCTTGTTAAATAGTAATGTTATTTTTTGTGTTCCATTTCAAGAATAAAGCTTCAAAAATAAAAATTGTTTCAAGCTTTATTAAGGTTTATTTGACAAAATAACAGGCAATTAGGTTAAACTGCTGCTCCTGGTTGTTCTACTTTGGATCCAGCTCTCTGCTAACATGCCTGGGAAGTCAGCAGAAGATGGCACAATTCTTGGATCCCTGCTACCCACTTGGGAGACCCTGCTGGAGCTTCTGGCTCCTGTCTTCCTCCTGGGCTAAGCCTAACTATTACAGCGACTTGGGGAGTAGACCAGTGGATGGAAGATCTTTTTCTCTCTCTACCTTCTGCTCTGTAACTCTACCTTTCAAATATAATTAAATAAAACTTTAAAACATGGCAGTTATTTTCAGTATACAAGAGTATTTGGATAAACTTGTACATTATGAAATGATGATTATTACAGAGATAATTAGTATACTCGTCACCTCACATAGTTACAATTTTTAAAGATGAAAACGCGGAAGATCTACTCAGTACAATTCAAACATACCGTAGGTTGTTATTAACTAGTGCCACAATACTATATATCAGCCTCACAAACTTACTCATCCTATATACCAAAAACCTTGGGCAATTTGAAACATCTCTCTATTTTCTCACCCTCTGACTTATGGCAATAAATGCTTTACTCTGCTATTTTTTTTTTTTTTGAAGATTTATGTACTTGGAATCCAGGGTGACAGAGAAAGAGAGTGAAATATAGGAGAGAAGAAATCTTCCACTGCTAGTTCACTTCCCAAATGGCTGCAGCAGCAAGGTTTGTGACAAGAACTAGAAACTTAGTTCTGGTTTCTAATATGATTTGCATGGGCGCTCAGACCTAGGCCATACTTTGCTGATTTCCCAGGTACATTAGCAGGTAACTGGATTGGAAGTGAAGCAGCAGGGACTCAACAGACAATCTGATATCATATATCAGTGTTGGAAGTAGAGGTTTAGCTTACGGTGCTAAAGCGCCAACCCCTTTACCCTCTACTTCTATGATTTTTACTATTTAAGATTTCACATGTAAGTAAGATCATATAGAATTTATTGTTCTGTGGCTTGCATACTTCAGTTAGTGTAGTATCTTCCATGTATTGAAAATGACAGAATTTTCTTCTTTTTGAACCTGTAGAGTATTCCATTGTTCATATATACCACATTTTGTACCCATCCTTTCATTAATAGACATTTGGCTTGATTCCATTTCTTGGCATTTGTGAATTATGCTGCAATGAGCCTGGGTATACAAGAGATAATGGTTTTATTTTCTTTGATACCCAGAAGGGGGAACTGAAATTCAGTGTCCTATCTTAATAAAAATTTCGAATAAATTAGATATAGAAAGAATGTACCTCAAAAAGTGAAGGGCATGTATGAAAAGCTCACAGTTAACATCATATTCAATAATAAAATAAAAAGATGAAAGCTATACCTTGAGTATCAGGAATGAGACAAAGATGTCCACTATCACCACATTTATTTCATATAGTATTAAAGTCCTGGCCAGAGCAATTAGAAAGGAAAAGAAATAAAATGCATCAATATCATAAAAGAACTAAAATTGTTCCTATTGCAGATGATATGATCTTATATTGAGAGAAAAGCATAAAAAGAGTAAAATTGTGGAATAGAAAATCAATCTTAAAAAGTTGTTGTTTCTATCCACTAACAAGTCATCTAAAAAAGAATGATTACAAAAATAACATAAACTCTTTTATTTATTTATTTATTTATTTATTTTTGTCAGGCAGAGCTGGACAGTGAGAGAGAGAGACAGAGAGAAAGGTCTTCCTTCCATTGGTTCACCCCCCAAATGGCCGCTGCAGCCAGTGCGCTGCGCGGATCCGAAACCAAGAGCCAGGTGCTTCTTCCTGGTCTCCCATGTGGGTACAGGGCCAAAGCACTTGGGCTATCCTCCACTGCCTTCCCGGGCCACAACAGAGAGCTGGACTGGAAGAGCAGCAACCAGGACAGAATCAGCGCCCTAACCAGGACTAGAACCCAGAGTGCCGATGCTGCAGGCATAGTGAGCCACGGCGCCGGCCAACATAAACTCTTTAGGAATAAATTTAACCAATGAGCTGAACCTGTAAAACAATGGTGTAAAAAAATTGAGACAGACCAAGATAAAATGGAAAGAGATCCTATGTTGATAGATTCAAATAATAGTAGTAAAATGTCCTTATTATCCAAAATGATCTAAATATTTAATGCAATTTCTATAGAAATTCCAGACACTTTACATAGAAATAGAAAAACAATCTTAAAATTTATATGGATCTACAAAATACCCTGAAGAGTCAAAATAATCTTCACAAAAAAGAAAGAAGCTTAACAGACCAAAAAATAAAAAAAAAACCCACAAAATATAATAAAGCCAGTGTGGTCATCTGTCAGAGAGTTCCATTTGTAAGACAATATTTTTTTTATCTCCCAGTGCATTCTAATATTTTCTTATCTTTTTCTACTTCTATTTATTAATTCTAGTTCAATTTTTATTTCATAAATTATTATTATAATTCATTAGTGATATTTCAAAGATCATTAACAGATAATAACCCCCTCAGTTTAAAACTCACAGGATTAACTGGCATTCCTTTCTTAGAATTTGGGATTTGCTCACACACACACACATGCACACACATGTGCATACTCATGCATGTATACATGGCACACACACAGACAAGCAATTTTTACTGCTGCGGTAGATACTTAGGCCCACTTGGTAATGTACTGGTGACTTACTCATGATGCATGTTTATTATTGTATATCATTTTCTTGCATTGTGGTTCAATATGGTGCTGGAATGATGACATTATAATTCTTCCCCTAATAAGAAACCTCCTTTTTGTGACTATTAGAGACTCTAAAATCTTGCTAAGAGCATAAGAGACATATACTGGGTGAACAGAAATTCAGCTTCTCTAATTCTCTTTCCTGTCTATAGTACTCAAGGAATAGTCTTCTATACCTGCAGGATGGTATGCTAGACACTGGTCTTTCATCAGTGAATTAGCGCAGGTGTGCTGTGCTCTCACTGAAATTCTGATTCAATGAAGGAAAGTGACAATTCATAATCACATAAAAATATAAGATTGCAACTTTTCATGACACACTTGAGAGAAATTATTTTTCTCCTTCTTTCCCTGGCTTTCTTCTCTTCTCTTCCTTTCTGCAGTAAATATTGTGAGTGAAAAAATCTTCAGCAGGTAAATTTAAGAAAACCACCACAATTTGTCTTTCCAGAAAAAAAACACTGTGTCCTGCCGCACAAACACACGGATACGTATTATATCGTGTTGGGGGAGAGGAGAGAAGAAAGAAAGCAGGAAGAGAGAAGGAACGAAGGAAAATCTCTCAGTTCTTGCTAGCAAACACAGATTTGGAACATAGCTCATTTGAGTAAGTGTATTTATTGCAATCTAGTTTCATAAAACACAAAAACAGGGAGCACAATCTTCAGGAAATTTTACATATCTGATGCATGAATTTTGTCACATAGGACAATCTGCACTTTCACTTTTCCTGAGACAAAGAGAAACATGTAGATTTATAGCACAAAACAGATTGGCTACCTTTGTTCTTCTATTTGAACTGATTATTCCTTATTAAAATAGATTGTCCTTAAATTTCAATCAGGCTTCCAGTCAGTGATGGTTTTCCTGAATGATATTGGCAAGGGGCTCTGACTTTCATTTGGATTTTGAGTTTTAGTGTCAGGTTGAGTAAGACATTGATTACATTATTTCATTTCATTTCTAAGATACCATTTTTAAATGTCAAATCATTGTTAAATGCTAGACCTTTCATTGTATTTTGAAAGAGTATTTCAGCCTACTTTTAAAGAAAAAATACTCCCTAAAATATTGAATCAATAGGGTCTAAATGAAGGGCATTTATGCACTTGCATCTAGTTGCTTGCAAAAGGGCCCCATGTTGCAGAAGTTCCTTGGATATTTCCAACCTTCGTATGTGGTCACTAGTTCATTATGTCAGTGAGGGTCATGTACAGCACCGCAATAATTCTAACAACTTTTGAAAGTATTCTTATGAAGAAAAGTACATTTAGTCTTAGAGACATATCTATTTTGTAAAAACTAAATCTTAGACAAAAATTTAATATATTGCTTTCTATTGATAACTCTACCTAAACCGAAAGACAATAAATTTTATGTGATATTCAGGTATTTCAAGTCAGTCAAAAGTTTGGTTACATGGTTTCATCCCCTTTTTAATAAAATGTCTTTGAAGCAATGTAAAGTGGAAGATTGGGTGCTAAAGTAAGATAATTAAACATTTATATATAAATCAACAGAAACACCAACTGAAAACAAATGAGGCCCTGCATTCAGTTGTATATAAAAATAATGTAATATTACACCATGCTACAACAATTCTTCTATTATTTGTAGGCTTGCATGAATATAGCTAAGATAGAGTAAAATATTAAGACTAAAACCTCGGACTTTTGGACTCATGGTTTTATTTTGTAAAACTAATTGTTTGTCCTTAAGCAAATTATTGAACTTGTTTAGGAGTAAGCTTCTTTGCTTATAAAATGAAGATAAACTTGCAAGAATTCATTGCAAGAATTAAAATGGCATCATGCTAAAATATTTACAAAGCACTCCTGATAATCAACAAATAGTTATTTTCCATAGTTTCCTTAGATAGCCTATAATTTATTTCTTAATGTAACCCAAATGTGTAGGACTATAAAAAGAATCACATGTAATACTAATTATGACTATGCATCCTCAAATTCTGTTGTTTGTAAAAATAGATTTTTCTACTTTTTCCCTTGTGCTTATACTCAAGGGCTCTGAAGATCTAATATGTCCTTTATTCCTGTAGTCACCTCCATCTCCCCAGTGCCGGTGCTACCCAGTGCCCTCCCAGAATGATGTATTGCTTGAAGTCGTATTTTAGCAAGTTCTTATAACATTTCTCCTTGCTGGCCGGCTTCCTGTGACTTCAACTTGCTCTCCAAAATCTTATTAGATATTCTTCTATCATCAATTTTCTTCATAAATATAGCTTAGTGGATCTATTTTAGATCAAGTATTGTTTAAACAATACTGGATTTATTGCATTACAGGATTCATTAATCTTACCATTTGATATTAATAAATGCCTATAGAATATTATTCTTCTGTTTGGTAATGTTTGTTTTCCCCTGAAAGAATTATCATCATTATGGATTTGGGAATCTATAGAAACCAGCCTGAATATCCATTGATGGTGACATATATTTTCAGATGCTAAATATTTTGGCTCACTGGAGCCTATATTGAAAACTTTTTAAAAATCTGAGTGATATTTCTGGTAAGTCCAACACCTTACTGGTATTGAGAATTGGCTGATGCTATCTTTAGAAACTGTTAGGTTGACTGGCGCCGCGGCTCAATAGGCTAATCCTCCACCTTGCAGCGCCAGAACACCAGGTTCTAGTCCCGGTCTGGGCACCGGATTCTGTCCCAGTTGCCCCTCTTCCAGGACAGCTCTCTGCTGTGGCCAGGGAGTGCAGTGGAGGATGGCCCAAGTGCTTGGGCCCTGCAGCCCATGGGAGACCAGGAGAAGCACCTGGCTCTTGACTTTGGATCAGTGCACCAGCCGCGATGGCCATTGGAGGGTGAACCAACAGCAAAAAGGAAGACCTTTCTCTCTATCTCTCTCTCTCACTCTCCACTCTGCCTGTCAAAAACAAAAAACAACCAAACAAACAAAAAAACAACTGTTAGGTTAATACAGAGGATAAGAAATCATTGATACTATGCTATGACTTCATTGCATCCACCTCCAAACTCCTATATCAAAACACTAACCCCTAATGTACCCATATTTGGAGACAGTGCTTTTGTGAGGCATTGAGGTTAAAAGAGATCACGCAAGTGAGATCTTAATCTAATAAGATTTTAAGATTGTCACTCTCCTTTAAGGCAAGACACAGTGAGAAAGCTGCCGTCTACAAGTCAGGAATAAAACCCTCACCAGAAAATGAATCCTGCTAGATCCTTGATCTTGTAGGGTTTAGGCTTTGGGAACTCTGTGAGAATAATTTTTTATTATTTAAGTCACTCAAGAAGGCCATTTTGTTATGGCAGCCACATATTTCATTATATTTTCTAATCTTCAAGAACTGATTTATCTTCTTAATTTCTTCATCTAACAAATATTTCATTGAAGAATTTGTTGCTCCAATTGCAGAGTCTTTTTGACAATATCTGCTCTTCCACATTAAATAAACTTAAAATTCTGTTTGCTTCTATTGTATGATGTTTTTAGTCAATCATGCTGGATATTATGATAGTCTGCATGTTTACAATTATACGTTAGAGCAAGAAAAATTTGTTTAAAATTATAGAAAGAAGGGACATAATATTTTTAAATTATAAAAATAAATGATGCAGTAAAATCTTGAAATTGTAGCACCTTTCAGAATCCATAATTAAGTAATCTAATTTTCAGAAGGTTTATCTCTAAGAAATAATAAAATATGAATATATTATCTTATATTATTGATATATAATTGAATATTCTATTATTGATATAATTACTAATTATAGTATATAGTAATTCATATATTTTATATGTATATTCCATTTGAAAGTTTATTACTGTCCCAGGCATTGTGGTACAGTAGATTAAGCCACTGTTAGTGATGCCTGCACCTGTACCAGTGTGTCTGCCACTTTGAGTCCTGGTAATTCTGCTTCCCATTGAGCTTCCTGCTAATGAATCTTAGGAGGCAGCGGATGATGGCTCAAGTGCTTGTCCTGTGGAATGCAAATGGGAGACCTGGAAGGAATTCTGGATTCCTGGCTTCAGCCTGGCCCAGCCCTGGCTGTTGTGGTGGTAGTCCTGTGAATAGAAGATATTTTTGTCGCTCTTGTTCTTGCTCTTGCTCGACAGCTTTGCCTTTCAAGTAGATGAAAAGATAGCCATTTAAAAAATTATTTTTTTGCAGAATAAATTTTACTGGTTAAAAATTGAAACCAGGCCGGCATCGTGGCTCAACGGGCTGATCCTCCGCCTTGCGGCGCCGGCACACCGGGTTCTAGTCCCGGTCGGGGCGCCGGATTCTGTCCCGGTTGCCCCTCTTCCAGGCCAGCCCTCTGCTGTGGCCCGGGAGTGCAGTGGAGGATGGCCTGGGTGCTTGGGCCCTGCACCCCATGGGGAGACCAGGAAAAGCACCTGGCTCCTGGCTCCTGCCATCGGATGAGCGCGGTGCGCCGGCCGCAGCGCGCCGGCCGCGGCGGCCATTGGAGGGTGAACCAACGGCAAAGGAAGACCTTTCTCTCTGTCTCTCTCTCTCACTGTCCACTCTGCCTGTCAAAAAAAAAAAAAATTGAAACCAAATCAGTTGATGCTTGTAAATAAAAGCTGCAGAAAATCATTGAACAAGAAAGACATGTTGATTTTTCTATGTTGTTTGATTATATGCATGTATTTCATTCTTTGCTGTATTTGATAACTAAATGTATTTTCAATAAAGTTTATAAATGTGTAATGTGCATGTGCATTTCTTACATAATTTTTAAGTAAATAAATACTCATTGTGCAAATAAACTCAAGTGCTATCATTTATACACATGGTAACTAAAATTTGCTTCTAAAAATAAGCCTTGATATTTAAGTGTTTATCTTTGCATGATTTTATTTTAAAATACCAGGTATTTCTGAATATAGCAAAGGTTAGAAATGCCTAAAATTATTTTGAAACTCTAAGATTACTCCATGACAGAATTCAGCCAATTTGTCATCAAAGTCATGGGATATACTCAACTCTGCATGATCGATTACATCTTCATCCTCTGGCTATAAGACATAAATGGTAGGAAGATCATAATGAAATATAATTTCAAGGAAGACACAACAATAACAAGTCATGTTACATTTTAATAAATTAAATTGTCATAGCAATAGGAATGCCTATGAAATTTGAATACAACTTAAAATTTATTAATAAAAATCAGTGATCCCTTTAACCATAGGATCATTACTGCATATGATCTTAGTAAACTAAGAGTTTCAAAGTTTATAATAAATGAGCTTTATTTTCATTGACTTCTATATTGAAATAAATATCACTGGACTGGCATTGTGGCATAACAATTTCAGCTGTAACTTAAGACTCCTGTATCCCATATGGGTGCACTTGTCTCAAGTACTAACTACTCTGTGCTTATGATCTAGCTTCCTGTTAATGGCTTCAGAGTCAGTGGAAGACAGTGTCTATCCATAATGTGAATGTTCTCTTTAGATTCAGAGCAAGTAAATTGAAATGAAATGATACTTTGATTATCGCTGATAATAAGGGTAAGTCATAAATTCACAGTAATCATGTTTCCATTAGGTAATTTTAAATCATGGTTTGAGTATTGGAGCAAAATTAGAAAGGAAAGTTCCACTCATCTAAACCATCCTTAAAGTCTTTCATAAATTCAGAATGACACGTTTTTGAAAAATCTTCTAGCATGTCCTATTTTTCTATCAAATTAAAGGATAAACTAGTATGCAACTGAAGTTATGAAGAACTTGCTATTTGCTGATTGTTTTATGTATGTAATCTCATTTAATCCTCCCTACAGTTATATAGAAAGTGACCATAATCCCTAATGAGATATAAGGAAATGAAGATTTAAGGGAATATATAAAAGCCTCAATATTGATCTGCTAATAAATCATGGTGCCAAGATTGGATACCAGTAATATCTTACTCCAATACCCATGTGTTTTGCAATTATTTTGTCATATAGAAGAACAATATATATGTAGGAGTCCAGACATATAAAACATTCCAATAACAGAATAATGCGTTTGTGTGTATAGTTTGACAACTTTAGTTTTCTGATGAAGAATATTGAGAAGTTTTGATATCAGAAAATTGCAAATATTCAAAGTGGGGCCAGTGTTGTTGTGTAGCTGGCAAAGCCATTGCCTGCTTCATGATCATCTCATATGGGTGCCGGTTTGAGTTCCAGCTGCTCCACTTCCAATCCAGCTCCCTACTAATGCACTTGGGAAAACAGTGGAAGATGGCCAAAGTACTTGCGCCCCTGCACCCAATTGGGAGACTCAGAAGAATCTTCTGTATCTTGGCTTTGGATCAGCTCAGCTCCAGACATCGTGGCCATTTGGGGAGTGTACTAGAGGATGTAAGATCTCTGTCTCTCTCTTTCTCTCACTCTTCCACTCTCTCCCTGTCTGCAGCTCTACCTTTCAAATAAAATAAATAAATCCTTAAAGAAACTCAAAGTATTTCATCAACCATATAAAAGACGTACTTAATCGATATAAACCCCATTCCCTAAATATATGATTTATTATATACAAAGGTGATATACTCTATTTTAATTACATTAATTTAATATTTTAAATTATTATAAACAGTTAATAATAATAGTTCACTTAAAAAGCAGTACTCTTAGGAACATCTGTTTGCAAGAATTTTGTTCTTTTATTTTTCCATTTTTTTGAAGAAGTGATGTGTTTTGATAAAGTATAAACATATTATACATTATTAAACCTTAAAATTATATGCTTGACAGATAGTATGTGTGTCTCTCTGGGACTTTATTGCTCTCTATGGAACTTACTAGATGTGATTTCACTGCCACTGGCAAAATATGGACTGTTCTATAAATTAAAACATTTGGATATGGCTATGGGAAAGTCCCCATGATGAACACGGTCTGAGGGTGGGGTGGGATACAAGCTTAACTGTTTTCATTAAAAAAGGGGAAAAAAAAAAAACACCTCAATGTGTGTTGAATTTGTGCTTCGGGTTTGTTTATTTCAGGGATTGCACATTCTAAACAATGTGGGAATTGCAGTAATTTTAGAATGAGTGGAGATAAATTTATAAGTTAAATCACAATGTTTACAAAAGAATATATAGAGCAGTACACCTTACCTGTGTCAGATGCTGGTAATCTGGACACCAAGCTATCAATTAAAGTGGACAATTATGCTCCTTCTTCATGTTGACTTCGTTTGCCAAATCCACCTTTTTTGAGATTTTTTTTCCCTTTCTTCTTCTTCTTTGATAGCATTGGTCTACTATTTCCTCTCATCATCAACTTTTAGTAATTTATATCCCAATCCAAGCCAGCCTAAATTACATTATTGGAAACAAAATATGTATATATTCCAGCATTGGCTCACGCAAAACAAACCAACATAATTTTCTGTAATAAATACCATTTTGCCCTTAAAGGACTAGGTAGTTGGTTTCATCTTCGTTTTATGATATTAACATATAATTCTACTTAGGTGCACATGTATATGTGCTACTAATGTAGCTTACAGTTTACATCAGATAAAATAGATCAGCACTTGGTAATTGCAAGTGAATTAGTATCAGTGCATGAATAACAAGAGTACTTCCAAAGGAACGACTGATACCTAATTAATTAAACTTGTCAAATGATTGCACCATGATCACAGCTCTCACCAGCAACTGTTATAAACTGATGAAATTTGATGCAGTAGAACATGTATAAATTTGCACTTGGTTGAAACATCTGCAAACTGTGGTAAACACTTTTTTATTGCATAGGGTTAGAGGCATTTTTGCAGTCACTTGGACGCAGTGTTGAAGCCAGTATTCCCTTTCCCCTTCTCGACCTGCAACTCTTTGCCTTTTGTTTCTCCTCACTCCTTTTATCTGTTTGTCTACTCCCTTAGTTTTCTAAGTTGTAAACCGTTTTCTTAAAACTTTAAACCTAGCATATACTATCTATGTTACTCTACCATTAAACTCTAAAGCCTGTGTATATTTTAATATGGTGTTTGCAATCCTAGATATTATATAAATTTAATAATATATTTTCTATTATCACTCAATAATAATATATTTGTTATTTAGATGCAATATTAAATATGCTTAGTAGGTATTTTTTTTTTTTTTTGACAGGCAGTGTGGACAGTGAGAGAGAGAGACAGAGAGAAAGGTCTTCCTTTTTGCCGTTGGTTCACCCTCCAATGGCCGCCGCGGATGGCGCGCTGTGGCCGGCGCACCGCGTTCCTCCGATGGCAGGAGCCAGGTGCCAGGTGCTTTTCCTGGTCTCCCCATGGGGTGCAGGGCCCAAGCACCTGGGCCATCCTCCACTGCACTCCCGGGCCACAGCAGAGGGCTGGCCTGGAAGAGGGGCAACCGGGACAGAATCCGGCGCCCCGACCGGGACTAGAACCCGGTGTGCCGGCGCCGCAAGGCGGAGGATTAGCCTGTTGAGCCACGGCGCCGGCAGTAGGTATTTTTGATAAAATAGTGGACAATAGATTAGTTCAACTGCATTATTCAAATTGTGTAAAATTGTAAGTACTTGTTTACTTCTTTATTTTATAGAGTTAATACTCATGCAATTTATGTTCTCTATGATCTCCTTTGTAGCTAAAATCATAAATTCTTCCCCAAGTCTGAAGTCACCTGCCAGAAAACTTTTTATTAGTCACTTTTATGTGAGAAAATGCACCCACCAGCTTATTCACTGGCATTTATTCTTAGCCTTTTTCTAAATATGAGAGTAGTTCAAAAAATTTGCAGAAAATGGCATTAAAATATAAATTTATTTTGGTGCAAATTTTTGGAAGACATACATTCAAGCAATCTTCAAAAAGTTAATGAAAATTTTCCATTATGAAAAAATTGTGAATGAATTTAAGTTTTTTTTTTTTTTTTGCCAAACTAAACTTATCCTTTAAATCCTTTGTCTATGGACTTTTTGAAATACCATCATATAATTGGGATAAAAGTCCAAGACAAGAGAATGTTGGATAAGTGCATAATTAGGTTTAGTTCAGGTACTGGACCGCATTATTTGAAATGTAGGTGTAATCATGACAAAAATCTTAATTTGTGACATGGCTTGCTGTCTTGAAAGAACTTGGGTGTTTCTTCACTAGACTGGAAGAAATAACAGTCGCATATTTTTTCCCCACTCATATATTGCCATCTCCAAGTTAGGCTCATTACACAAAACTTCTCTGACTTATATTTTTGACATGGAATAATTTTATTCATTTTCTCAGAAGTATTTTTGTACTTCTAGGGAACCAGTACATTCTCAATAAATTTGCAATGATAAAAATGAAAAAGGGGTTGGTGTTGTAGCAGAGTAAGTTAAGTCTGCCTATGGTGCCAACGTATCATATAGGTGTAAATTTGAGTCCTGGATGCTCCACTTCCAATTCAGCTCCCTGTTAATGGCCTGAGAAAGCAACGGAATATGGTCCAAGTGCTTGGACCCCTGCACATACATGGGAGGGCAGGAAGAAGCTCCTAGCTCCTGGCTTTGGATCACTCCCCAAGGCCACAAGAGCCAGAGCTGGGCTGATCTGAAGCCAGGACCAGGAGATTCTTCTGGGTCTTCCATAGGAGTTCAGGGGCCCAAGCACTTGGGCCATCTTCTACTGTTTTCCCAGGCCATAAACAGAGAGCCGGATTGGAAGAAGGGCAGCCATGACAAAAATTGAAGCCCTTATGGGATGCCAGTTCCACAGGTTGAAAAAAGGAAAATATTATATTGTTGTATACTTAGAAACAGATAACAAAAAATAAACAGATAATATGATAAGTTTTATGGTGTTTAAGTGAAAATCAAAATGTTAAAAAGTTATAATAGTTAAAAATTGTTCTTGAGACATACTCCTTGAAGAAGAAGTACTGTGGGCTATGGAAACCCACAGTAGGATGACTTGATCTACTGTGGGAGGACAACGGGGAAAGGGGAATCCACTGAAGTGACATGCACCTGAGAACTGAAGGACTCATAGAAATTGCCTAACTGAAACGATGCATGACAGTTTCAAGCCCTGGTTAAGACCGAAACTGTTGCAATGAATACTGAGCAAGTGCCAGGGTAGCAGCAATACCATCCTGAAAAAGGAAGGGCAGCTGGGGCGGGGGGGGGGTCTGATGCAGTCGGTGGTGATGAGGTCATTTTGCGCTGCAGTAGGAGTCACATCTGGAGTCTGGGTCTTCCTGGGTTTATGAAGGGACAGTGAAATCGAGTTTGGAGTCTGGGAAGATTTTATAAAGGAATCATTACCTAAGCTGAGATAGAAACTGTAAGCAGAGCTGAGCAGTGTTTGTGAGAGGGCAGGAGGCAATCAGGGGAGGGATGTGAGAATCTTTGAGCCTGCACGAAGCCTGGAGGTAAGGCTGTTACTAACAAGAGGCCCTGATGGAGAGTCTGATGCATGCACTTTGCCTCTTGCATTCATCATAGGCTTTGCGTGCATCTCAGTATTTTCTCCTGTAAAAACAGTGATGTTCCACAAAGTAAAAGGATTTGGTGTAGTTCTTGTTTTGTTTTTCTTTGAAGAAGCAGAAAGGAAAATTTTGTGTATTGGTAACATATTTTTTTGAAGTCAAAATTTTACTAAAAAGACTCTCTCAGGGAATCCAAAAAGCTTGGGAACTCAGTTCATACCAGACCTGCCAGTCCTCTGATTTTCCTCATTACCCTCTAAAACCAGAAATCTTTGCCTGAACAAAAAGTTTTTTTTTTTTTTAAGATTTAATTATTTCTTTTAAAGTCATAGTGAGAGGGAGAGCGAGAAAGAATAAGTCTCCTCAATCTGCTGCTTCACTCCTCAGATGGCCACAGCAGCCAGAACTAGAGCCAAGAGCCAGGAGCTTCTCAAAGTGGCAGCTTTACCTGCTATGCCACAACGCTGACCCTGGAATAACAAATATTAAAGGATGCACAGGAATTAAATTGGAGGAAAGGATTGAGATAAGCATTATTGGTAGTCAGAATCAGGTGAAAAGACACTGGTCTTGATTAGAAAACTACCATCACAAATTTGCTTTTCTTGGGCCGGCACTGTGTTTCACTTGGTTAATCCTCTGCCTGCGGTACCAGCACCCCATATGGGCGCCGGATTCTAGTCCCGGTTGCTCCTCTTCCAGTCCAGCTCTCTGCTATGGCCAGGAGAAGGCAGTGGAGGATGGCCCAAGTGCTTGGGCCCTGCACCTGCATGGGAGACCAGGAGGAAGCACCTGGCTCCTGGCTTCGGATCAGCACAGTGGCGGCCATTTGAGGGTTGAACCAATGCAAAAAGGAAGACCTTTCTCTCTGTCTTTCTGTCTATAACTCTACCTGTCAAATAAATTTTAAAAATAAATAAATGATAAAAAAACAAATTTGCTTTTCCTGATAGGAATGAGATGGAGAAATGAGATAGCAGGTGTATTAGTTTACTAGAGTTATCAAAGTAAAAGGTCACAAACTTGGGAACTTAAACAACAGAAACTTATTCTTCAACAGGTGTGGAAAATTAGAGTCCAAATTTTTAGATTGATTCCTTTTGAGAGTTTTAGTGAAAGATATTTTCTAGAACTCTTCTTGACCTTTAAAGAGGCTTCTTCCTGTGTCTGTTTCTCTTAGCTTCCCTCTGTCTGTATATCTGCAACCAAAGTTCTCTTTTGTATAAGGACATCAATCTCCTTGAAGAAGGGCCCACCTAATGAACTCACTTTTCCTTGATTACTTCTGTAAAGACTGTATCTACAAAATAGGGTACATTCTGAGTTACTTGGAGTTAGGACTTAAACATATGAATTTGAGGGAGGGGACTAGTCAATTCATAACAATATGTCAAAATGATTTTGTGAACTGTTAAAATATTGAAAATAAATGAGGCATTCACATTATAACATTTTTCACTGGATGGTTACACTGACCAAAATGTATGATTTTGAGAAAAAATACAGATATTCTTTGACAATCATACAACAATTCTTTCAGAGATACAGGCTATAATTCTAAAAATATGCTTTTTGTAGGTTGCTGATTGGGCACAAAGGAACCTTTTGAGGGTGCACATAAATTTCAAGTAAACAGAGACAATATACTTGAGAGATTGTATTTTTTAAAAGATTTATTTATTTTATTCTAAATTCAGAGTTACAGAGTCGCAGAGAGAGAGAGAGAGAGAGAGAAAGGCAGAGAGTCTTCCGTCCTCTGGTTTACTCTCCAAATGGCCACAATGGCCAGGGCTGGGCCAGGCTGATATCAGGAGCCAGGAGCTTAAACCAGATCTCCCACGTGAGTTGAGGGCCCCAAGGGCTTGGGCCATCTTCTGCTGCTTTCCCCGGTACATTAACAGGGAGCTGGATTGGAAGTGGAGCAGCAGGGACTGGAATCAGTGCCTATATGGGATACTGGTGCTGCAGGCAAGAACTTCACGTGCTAGGCCACAATGCTGGCCCCAAAGAGGGAGGGACGGAGGGAGGTTACGGTGGAAGTGAGTGAGAGAGAGAGAGAGAGAGAGAGAGAGATTATAAAAGGAATACTCATATGTAAGGTATACATGGGAGGCCAGCCAGAGTGCATATAAAGAAGATTAGAACTAGAAGAAAGAGTTTGGAGAAGATATGCCTGATGTGGAAAAACCATAGAAGATTTTAGTATGTATTAAAGTAGGTTATATTGTGTCATGTAACCCTATTTTGTCTGTTTGTTTAAATTCTGGCAAGATGGGATTATTTGTCAGGATTCATCACAAGAAATGATTAGTAGGAAAGGCAGGTAAATACATAGATGATAGATAAACACTGGTTAAATATGTAGATACATGGATAGATAAATAAAAAGATAGATAGATGAGATTCCTAGAATGAGAATGTTTATTGGGAATTGGCTCACATGGTTTAGAAGGTGGGGATGTCCTGGGATGTTCCATCTGTATGTGTGAGGCCCAAGAAAATCAGGGGTGTTCAAAGGCTTGAAAATCAGAGTCAGCGTCGGAGATTCCAGAATGAGTCTGAAAGCTGAGAACCAAGAGTCAAGGGCAAGTGAAGATTTGTCTCCTAGCTGAAGCACTCAGGCAGAGAATGAATCCAACCTTTCTCTGCCTTTTTTGTTCTATTCAGGCCCTCAGCAGATTGGACAATGTTCTCACAAAATTGGGATGGCCTTATGTTTTACTCAATTCCTCAGTTCAAATGCTTATCGTTTTTGGAAATGCCACTATATATACCGCCTAAAATAATATTTAATGAGGTGTGTGGGCATTTCATGGCCCAGTCAAGATGACATGAAATCAAACATCCAGGAGGTGAAGGTGCTAAATAGTTGAACAATATTAAAAGATAGTCAAGGTTAAAATATTAAAATTGAAATTTCTAACCACAAATGATGAAGACAGGGATAAAATGAAAATATGTACTACTTTTTTAAAATTATACTATTACAGTATTTTTTTTTTTTTTGGACAGGCAGAATTAGACAGTGAGAGAGACAGAGACAGAAGTCTTCCTTTTTTGTTGGTTCACCCCCAAGTGGCCTCTATGGCCAGCGCTGTGCTGATCCGAAGCCAGGAGCCAAGTGCTTCCTCTTGGTCTCCCATGTGGGGCAGGGCCCAAGCACTTGGGCCATCCTCCACTGCACTCCCGGGCCATAGCAGAGAGCTGGCCTGGAAGAGGAGCAACCGGGACAGAATCCAGCACCCCAACCCCCCAACCGGGGTGCCAGTGCCACAGGCGGAAGATTAGCCAAGTGAACCGCGGCGCCGGCCAATTACAGTAGTTTTTATCAGCTATGAATTATGTGTTACATTTATTGTTATCAGTTTTTTTTTCAAATATTACATTTCAATATTCAGTACAATTGTGGCCCATTTGCTAGACTTTACAATTTAGGCTTTTGTTTTGAAGGCATACACTGTTGATGCCTCATTTAATCAAGTTTACTCTTTGTCTAAATTTTCTTTGAGGTCTACACTCCTTCCTTTCTACTGTCTAATTCCGACCATTTCTCACTTAACACTAATATGCTTAATTTTAGCTTTTCACTGTGCTTGTTCTGTTTCAAAATAATTCATCTCATTATTTCTTTCACTTAGATATGTTATACTCAGCATGTTTATCAGAGTAATTCATAGTACAGCAGGACTCAAAATAAAATTGACACTGCATTGCATAGAGAAAACACAAATATGTGAACCTCAATTCATTCAACAAATATTTGTTCATTCTCTAGAGGCAATCATCTTTAATTGCCAGTGTTTTACTTATCCTAAATTAAATTTTATAATGTTATTTTAAAATTTAGCAACCTTAGATCTTAATCATTTGACACATTGATAAGATAAATGCAGATTTAGCATACTTTTACCAACTCCCTTTCAATCTCCCCTTTCTTTTTCTTTTTTTTTTTTTTACAGGCAGAGTGGACAGTGAGAGAGAGAGACAGAGAGAAAGGTCTTCCTTTTGCCGTTGGTTCACCCTCCAATGGCCGCCGCGGCTGGCGCGCTGCGGCCGGCGCACCGCGCTCATCCGATGGCAGGAGCCAGGAGCCAGGTGCTTTTCCTGGTCTCCCCATGGGGTGCAGGGCCCAAGCACATGGGCCATCCTCCACTGCACTCCTGGGCCACAGCAGAGAGCTGGACTGGAAGAGGCGCAACCGGGACAGAATCGGTGCCCCGACCGGGACTAGAACCCAGTGTGCCGGCGCCGCAAGGCGGAGGATTAGCCTGTTGAGCCACGGCGCCGGCCAATCTCCCCTTTCACAACCAGGTTTAGTACCTTCCTTTTTCATTTGGGAATCATTGTAATTTAAACAACAAACCTATAGTCACGCATTTTATATACTCTTTCAACCACAGATATTATCATTTGGCTTCCAACTGTGGGATATGAAGACAGTGATATCTACCTTTATCCCACTCATTGCTACAGCAGCAAAATCAATCATGTTTGCATATAATCTTACATTTCAGTATTTTTTACCCCTAAAAATACCATTATACTTATTTTATACATTCATTCATACATCAACAGATTTTTTGTATTATTATGACTAAAATTTCAGAGCCCCATATTAGAATTTATTTCATCTAATATACATGGATTTTTTGTTTGCTTTTTAATTTTCCTGGGATTCCAATTATTTTCTATTTTTGCATTCTCACATATTTTTTAATCTTTTCTTTTTCATTCTCTGTACTGTATAAGAAATAATGGTAACAAGTTTGAGTTGAGTAACACTGGAATCAACAAGAACAGTTAAGAGGCCACTGCCATGTACAAGCTGAAATACAAAGGGAGCACAGATGACAATAGTGGCAGTTTGATCAGCTCAAATTCATCATAATTATGAGTAAAACAGCTGGAAGCACATGCCCTCCACAGAGTGTGCCAGAGGGATCATTTTGCATGGAAAGCATTGCATAATTGCAATATATTCTTTACTGTACAAGTTATAAGGTTAGAGAACATAAAGCAACTCTAGGTCATAGAGATTTCACAAATGACAAATACACACACACAAACACATACATACCCAGGCAAATACTATTCTAATTCAATAGCTATTTGTTTAGCATTATAATGCACTCATTGAATTTGTCTATACAATTTATTCACATTTATCTGTATTAATCTAAACTTGATAACAGCACTAACATATTGCTAGCTCTTTTTCCATCATAGGGAAAAACATCCCTGAATTACAGTAAAGTGGTGCTTTCTATAATATATATTCCTAATAGAAAATAACTAATTGGGTTATGTATGTGTTGAGGGTGCAGTGGTTAGTATTTGTAAAGGATGACCTTGACATGGTTTGTGAGGCCTCCAAAGCAATTACTCTAGAAACTGAGATGGGAAACAATAGTGAAAAGGAGAGGGAACTGCTTGGATTAGTCCAAATCACAGATGTTGCTCAGTAGCATTAAATGACAGTTAACTTTTAATGAGGGAAGACACGAGGTAATTAAATCACGACATACAATTATGAAAGAAAATATCGGGTAACAATCTTGCTATGCAATATAAAAGAAGAAAAGACATTTTCTGAAAACTTGCCTGATGCTCTGTCATCTGAAACTATTCTTTATGAGTGCAGGGTGAAGGTCAAGGAGGTATCTCAACTCCATCAATCCTTTGGACAGTTACAAATGACCTTTCGCTTTCCATAAGACATTCAATATTCTGAATTGGAGGGATACATTTTTCTGTGTTTAGAGAATGGCAAAATTGAAACCTTTCCTGTTGCAGTAGCCACACTTTCGTTGACTGTCTTGTATAGTCTGTTCATTCCCAAAGCTTGTTGGGACCCTGGTCTCATTTGCATTAACCATTTAAACTAGAGCAACACACCACTTTTATATCATTTATCTAAATTTTTTTTCTACTTTCTGTATAACTTTACTCAAGCTTTTTAGAGCTCGACACTGGCCTGGTAGAGAACAATACCTTCTCTAAAATACTTAAATGCTTTTAACTTTAAACAAGCAACCCATGAATTTTTCATTTAAGTTAGAAAGCTAATAAGGAATATAGAAGCAAAATTTTAATTCATTAATTTTGTTCCATTGGATATATTTTAAATAATTAATTTTGAGTAATAATTAAAATATAAGAAAAATGTTCATTTTAAAATTAATACCCTTTTGCGCTAATGAATTCAGATTTTCACAATAGTTTTTCTTAGTTTTCCATATAAAAAGTCATGGTAATCAAGTTGTCATCAACTTATAAAATATATAGCAGAATAGCTACTGGCTAAAATTATATTTATAGTTACCTTAAGATAACACAAATTTGTAACATCATATGAATCTCTACATTGTGATAGATAGTCACAAAGTTCTAGGAAAATAAAATGTTTTGACACTGATACAAAGAGTAAGGTATTTTAGTTTCAAATTATCAATTTAAGTATTCATCTCATATAAAGTATTGGATCTCTGCTGTGTCTTAGAGACTACCATAGGCACAGGAGTACACAAGGGAACAAGATAGACAATTTCTTTGCACTTCAAGAATTCCCATTCCTGAGCAATGGATAAGGACACAGGTTAATAAATAAATAATATAACCCAAAATATTGCAAACCCATTAGAGAAATACAACAGGGTAATGGGATGGACAGTGCTATGTTGGTGCAGACAAGTGCATTTCAGAGTGTGGTCAGGGAAACTTTGAATAAAGTATGTATTCTTGTCTGTGAGCTGATCAGAATTGAGAAACAGATATGTCATTCAATGAGTAATTGATTGAGGCTTTGGTCACTGATTGCATTCTTCCCAAAGCGATTTATGCAGTTGAAGCACTTATACTGATGTTTTTACCTGTTTTCATTATTTACTCTTAAAAAGCAAGAGGTATTTTTTGACCATTGATTTCAGAATGCACTTATTTCTTTAAGTTTGTTAAATTGCCTACAATAAAATTGTATTTTTCTTGGAGTAATTTTCCAAGTTTGACTTTGGAAAAAGTTAATATTACAGATGAACTTTTTAAATTTTCTGAATTTTTGTTGTGAGTTTAGAATTTGGTAGAAAGCTATTAGAATATTATCCAAAAATCCATCACATAGTATACAAAATGATAATGGATTATTTTTTAACAGTTTTATTTTTTGAATATAACATGATAATTATGTCTTCCATTTCTATATTTTTATGTGATATTTCAGGCTTACTTCCAAGACAGAATAATTTTATTTTTGGCCAGTAAATAGATACAGAAAACTAAAGACAACCCAAGTCAATCAATAAAGAAGGGAGTAAAAAAGAAAAAAAAATGAGTTTATGATGATACATAATTTTGAAATTCAAAACAGTTTTGAAGTTTAATGCAGAAAAAAATAAGTTTCTGTATGGTAAGTTATAAACAGTTTCGCTCAGAGTATAGTCAGTTTCATGTCTGTTGACCTGAAGATTTTACAGAGAAATGCAATCAAAATTGTTACTTATCTCACCTGAGAGCAAATACCTAACGTTTCACTGGTAAGTTATATCTAGTTAATAAAAACAATACATGTCAGGATTAAAACTTATTTTGGGGCCAGAGCTTCCATTTTTAACAAAAAATACCTTTACCCTTTAAAGAATTCCACTTATGAAATTAATTGACTTCCAAACCACAAAAAATAACTGATTTTTGCAGATTGGAAGCAGAAAAACAAAACTTTCTATTATTGAATCATATTCACATACATCAGAGGTTTTGGTCAGTAACAGGCTTCCACATTAAGTTTAGGATAAAAATCTTACAGCACAAACAAAGGAGCAATAGATTTGAGATTTCCAAAGCTTCTTCCAAGGTGCTATCCAGCTTCCTCAGATTCACCCTGACTCAGATTAACCTGTGAGTTCTTTCCTGATATCTTGGCCACAATATTTATGTTGAAAGCGCATGTTGGCCATGAAACATCTCCATTTTCTACTTATTTACATATCTATAGAACATTTTCCAGGGAGCCATAAGGATGCATGCCACATGAATTATCAGATTCTGGGTCTTATACAACATCAGCAGTCCTGGTCATACAGGTATGCCTTGGTATAACCACAGATAAGGACTCTATTATCAGATGCCAAATTTTCTTTTACCAGAAATCTATCATTAGTTTCTTTAGAAGAAGATTTGACTGTGTTGAGTTCTTTCCATCCCTGGGGGCAGTTTCCTTATATCCTTACCACCTGGGAAGAAAATAAAACACAGAGCCTCTGTTTAACCATTTTTCCCTATAGCAAAATGTTATAGTCACTTTGAATCATTTATTTCAGGTTCATGTGCATTGGTAGAGGAGTCACTCAAACCTGGAATAGTTGAGAATATTTCCACCAGCAAACCTCTAAAAGTAGGCAGCAGAAGCTTTGTCTTCCACTCTCCTCTGGCTTGTCACCAGAAAACCTCAGATCCATCTGCAGATAATGATTATTCACAACCGATCACTGCAATTGAATAGTTGAAATAATTCTTACAAATTATAGTTTCATTGCTTCCCCAAATATTCAGGGGGCTAGTAGTTGGTTAATCCAGGAAGATGCAGTTTTAGGATACCTACATCCCATGTCAGAGCACCTAGGTTCAAGTCTGCTGTACTCCAGGTTTCTGCTCTCTGGTGATGCACACCATAGGAGGCAGCCGGGATGGTTCAACTACTTGGTTCTCTGTCACTCATGTGTGAGATGTGTTTTGGGTTCTTGGCTCCTAGCTTTGACCTGGCCCAGCTTTTACTTTACAGGCATTTGGGGAATGAACTAGCAGATTGAAGAGCTCGCTCTCTCTCTCTCTCTCTCTCTCTCCCCCATTTCTCTCTCTCCCTCGGTCTTCCAAAGAAACAAAAGTAAGTAAAAGCATGCATTTTTAAAATAAATTAATGAGAAGTAAAGAAGACAAAATAACTTTTTTAATCTACACCTCTGCATAGTTGAATAAATCTAAGAGAAACAATGTATTATTAGTTAAGGACTTTACCCTACAGTCACTGCCTGGATTAAAATCTAATTTTGCCCATTATGTCTATGTGATATTGAAAAAACTGTTTAATCTCCATTTGCCTCATTATGTTTTTTAACTTTTATTTAATACATATAAATTTCCAAAGTACAGCTTTTGGATTACAGTGGCTTTTTCCCCCCTAACTTCCCTCCCACCCACAACCCTCCCATCTCCCGCTCCCTCTCCCATTCCATTCACATCAAGATTCATTTTCAATTATTTTTATATACAGAACATCAATTTAGTATATAATAAGTAAATATTTCAACAGTTTACACCCACATAGAAATACAAACTGTTTTAGTACTAGTTACAGCATTAATTCATACTGTACAACACATTAAGGACAGAGATCTTACATGAGGAGTAAGTGCACAGTGACTCCTGTTGTTGACTTCATAAATTGACACTCTTGTTTATGGTGTCAGTAATGACCCTAGGCTCTTGTCATGATTTGCAAGGCTAT
This sequence comes from Sylvilagus floridanus, assembly GCA_949820135.1. Lineage (NCBI taxonomy): Eukaryota > Metazoa > Chordata > Mammalia > Lagomorpha > Leporidae > Sylvilagus > Sylvilagus floridanus. Next base: position 105,098,174 of record OX463241.1, read on the forward strand.
GGAAGCCTTTTGAGTTTGCCAACTCTAATCTCATTTAGACAAGGTCATAGTCAAAGTGGAAGTTCTCTCCTCCCTTCAGAGAAAGGTACCTCCTTCTTTGATGTCCCATTCTTTCCACTGGGATCTCACTCGCAGAGATCTTTCATTGAGGTTTGTTTGTTTGTTTGTTTGTTTTTCCCAGAGTGTCTTGGCTTTCCATGCCTAAAATACTCTCATGGGCTCTTGAGCCAGATCCGAATGCCTTAAGGGCTGATTTTGAGGCCAGAGTGCTGTTTAGGACATCTGCCATTCTATGAGTCTGCTGTGTCTCCCACTTCCCATGTTGGATCGTTCTCTTCTTTTTAATTCTTTCAGTTAGTATTAGCCGACACTAGTCTTGTTTATGTGATCCCTTTGACTCTTAATTCTTTCATTATGATCAACTGTGAACTGAAACTGATCACTTTGAGTAGTGGGATGGCATGGGTACATGCCACCTTGATGGGATTGCATTGGAATCCCCTGGCACAATTCTAACTCTACCGTTTGGGGCAAGTCCGATTGAGCATGTCCCAAATTGTACATCTCCTCCCTCTCTTATTCCCACTCTTATATTTAACAGGGATCACTTTTCAGTTAAATTTCAACACCCAAGAATAATTGTGTGTTAATTAAAGAGTTCAACCAATAGTATTAAGTAGAACAAAAAAAATACTAAAAGAGATAAGTAAAAAGTTGGTCATTGACAGTCAGGACAAGGGCTGATCAAGTCACTGTTTCTTATAGTGTCCTTTTCACTTTAACAGGTTTCCTTTTTGGTGTTTGGTCAGTTGTCACTGATCAGGGAGAACATATGATATTTGTCCCTTTGGGACTGGCTTATTTCACTCAGCATGATGTTTTCCAGGTTCCTCCATTTTGTTGCAAATGACTGGATTTCATTGTTTTTTTTACTGCTGTAGAGAATTCTATAAAGCACATAACCCATAATTTCTTTATCCAGTCTACTGTTGATGGGCAGTTAGGTTGATTCCAGGTCTTAGCTATTGTGAATTGAGCTGCAATAAACATTAAGGTGCAGGCAGCTCTTTTATTTGTCTATTTAATTTCCTTTGGGTAAATTCCAAGGAGTGGGATGACTGGGTTGAATGGTAGGGTTATATTCAGGTTTCTGAGGAATCTCCAAACTGACCTCCGTAGTAGCTTTACCAGTTTGCATTCACACCAACAGTGGGTTAGTGTCCTTTTTCCCCACATCCTCTCCAGCATCTATTGTTGGTAGATTTCTGAATGTGAGACATTCTAACTGGGGTGAGGTGAAACCTCATTGTGGTTTTGATTTGCATTTCCCTGATTGCTAGTTATCCTGAATATTTTTTCATGTGTCTGTTGGCCATTTCCCTCATTATTTTTACTACAATTGGGGTTTATAGTTACACTTGCTTCATAATAGTGTTCCAAGAGTTAAAGAATATATGTAAAGCTGTTAGAAGCAGCTGTTCTCACAATTAGTGCTACCTTAATAATACTTCAGTCTTCTGAGTTGTGATTTTGCTTTACCACTTACTGGGTTTTTTGATTGTAAGATACAGTTATCAAGATATAAAAGTACTAAGGTAACTTGCTCTCATATCATTGTGAGCCTTTGTTTACATTTCTTAAATTTATTTTTATGTTGCCATTGTGCTGAAATATAGCTCCCATTAATAGTTTGAGTCTAATGTGATTAATTGAAACATAGTTTTAATAATGATAGCACTAATGTAAACATTAAAACAGAAAAATATGAGTACAGAATTTGGTGAAACTATAGATTTGAATGTTTGAAATGCTCTTACAATAATCATAAGATTATAACTATTTTCCACAAATAGCTGAAAGGAGAACAAAATTAGTAACAACATCATGTATTTTGTTAAACTAATAATCTAAGTAATTGCAATTTCCAATGAATGTATTTTGGCCAAAAATTTTTTTTCAGCTACTTCTGTCTTCATCATTAAAGTACTCTTTCTGGAAATCTAATTGAGTCACAGCAGAATGATTGCAAAATAATACTTCTCTATATTAAATTAAAATTGACCAAATAGGCAAAGCAAAGAGATGAAAACTAAGGCAGTTATCCTTCAAAGTTGTATTGCTGATAGCACAAAGATAAGATACTATTTTTGAAAAGTACATAAATCTGGTGCAACGTAAATGACAAATACTCTCAGAGAGCAATGTGTATTGGTTATTGGCAAAATCCCTTCATCAAGTGCTATGCCTCCAAGATGTTGACATTTAATTGCCAGTGGGATAGTATTAAGAGATGAGACCTGAGACCTTTGTGATTATGTCAGAGTGAATGAATGCTGTTATCACTAGAATAGTCTTCTAATAAAAGGAGGAAGTCAACTGTCCTCTGTTTCCAAGGAACATGTGAGCTCCGTGTTGTGATGGAATAAGAATGTCCCACCAGATGTGCTGTCTTATCTGGCACTTTTCAGAACTTTTCAGAACTCTAGAACCATGATGTAAATATATTACTTTTCTTTGTATTGTACTCAGTTTATGATATTCAGTTACACATGTAGGAAATGTTGTAAAAATTGTTGTAAAGTACACAATGCAAGGGGGATATGTGGCCAAAGAAGATCAATTATGGAGAGGATGGACTAGCAGGTATTTATCTGTGCAGTTGATGGCTCCACTGATACACAAAGTATTGGGCTGTCACCGCAACTTGCAAAAATATACGAGAGAAAATCATTGTTCTTACACAACTGAAAAGTCATGATCCGTAAGGGGTTCTGGGTTTCGGCACAGTAGTTAAGCTGTCACTTGGGATGCCCACATCCTCTATTGGAGTCGCTGGGATTGAGTCCTGCCTTCAGTTCTGATTCCAGCTTCCTGCTAATGTTCACCCTGAGAAGCAGAAGGTGCACACTCAAGCATTTGGTTCCATGCTACCAATGCGGGAGACCCTGATTGAGTTCTGTCTCCTAGCTTCAACTTGGCCCATCCCAAGCTATTACAGACATTTGGGGAGTGTACCAGTGGATGGAAGATTTATTACTGCCCCTGTCTTTCTGTCTTTTAAGAAAATAAAAATAAGTAAATAATTTAAAACAGGATTTTGTTATATTTATTTATTTTGTTTATTATTTTTAGTGGTGTGTGGTTAGTTAATAACACTTACATTTTACTTCTGGGGTCATGATAATTAGAAAGTTACTCAGACTCAACCTAATAGAACAATAATCATTGGAAATGGGCCTATCACAGAATGAGCTTTGCAAATTGCCCTCCAAACAGAATATTGGGAAGATGTCAATAGAAATTTTTATCTCGGTTTTAATATTAAAACAAATAGCAAATATAGTATACAAATATGGAAAGAATGGACTCCTGTAAGTCACACCTAATAAGATTTCTCAGCTTCACTGATATTGAGATTTCACTTTTCCATTCTGAATATGTGTATGGTGAACAACTCTCAAGGTAATTTGTAAAACAGATAAAATATAAGCATTATTCATGACATTGCTATTATTAAGAAATTTCTTGTCTATGATGTTATATACAAGCAATGCAATTGAGTAATAAATACAGTATCTATCCTTTGAGAATCAAAGCATTATGTTTTTAATGTTGACAATTATAAATAGATATTTATTAAGAAGATAAGAAAGTAGTGTGATCCATGACAAGTATTCCAATCATTGTTTCTATTTTTCACTATTGGAGGAAAGATACACAATGATAAATGTATACTTACCTGTTTATTATATCTATACCTGTATCTTTTATCTGTTGCTGTGTAACAAATTACAGCACACTTAGGCCCTTACAGCAACATCTAATAATTGCCTCATAATTTCTGTGGATCAGGAATACAGGAAAAACTTTGTTGCTTTTTCTGCTTAGAGAAACGTAAGTTGCAATCAAGGTCTTAAGCAGCCTGTGTTCCTATCTGGGGGCTTGACTGATGGAGACTCTGATTCTAACTTGATTCAGGTTATTGGTTATTGAATTTATTTCCTTGCAGCTGGATGATGAAGGTCTTTCTTAGATTTCTTACTAGCTGTCATCCAACAACTGCTCTCAGCTCTTAAAATTAACCATCCCCAGGTCATCAACATGTAATCCCTTCCATAGTTCATCTCACAGCATGCACTTACTGCTTCAAAACTGTCCAATTTCTTTTTTTAACTAAGTAAAACTATTCTTATTTTTTCTAAAAATCCCTTCTCAATAATGATACTCCATCCTTTGTTCTATATTCTCTTAGTTAAATTTATTCACATTTCCTCCTAGACTCAAGGAGAAGAAATTAAACAAAAATATGGTTATGAGCGAATGGGAACCATTTTAAAATTTTACCCACTAACATATCATTGCACATTTTTAAAAATACTAATTTTGGGGCCTGGTGTTATGGAATAGGGTTTAAGCCTCCACCTATGATGCCAGCAACCCGTATGTGTGCCGGTTCCTGTCCTGGCTGCTACAGATCTATCCAGTTCCGTGATAATATGCCTGCAGAAAATGGCCCAACTGTTTGACCCCTGCCACCCACATGGGAGACCTGTTTGTAGTTCCACACTCAAGGATTTTTCCTGGCGTAGCCCCAGCCTTTGCAACAATTTGGGGAGTGAACCAGAAGATGGAAGATCTCTCTCTCTCTCTCTCTCTCTCTCTCTCTCTCTCTCTTTCTGCCATTCAAATAAATGCATTACTTAGAAAATAAAAATATACCTTTCAATATTTCAAAGTCATGAGTTGAGGGTACATTGTAATCAACTGGATATTTCTCCATAATATATGGATCCATTTTTCTTCTCCATATCTCTAACATTTTTTAAAGAAAATTTACTTATTTGAAAGACAGAAATATAGAGAGAAATGAAGAAAGAGAGAGGGATATCTTCCATCCATTGACTCATTGTCCAAACGGAGTGCGGCAACAGCCAGAACTAGGCCAGGATGAGGCCAGGAGCCAGGAGCTTCATCCAGGTCTCCCATGTGAGTGCAGGGGCACAAATACTTGGGCCATCTTCTGCTGCTTTCCAAGGAGAATTAGCAGGGAGCTGAATCAAAAATGAGGAAGCTTGTTCTCAATGTGGTGCCCATGGGATGCTTGTGTGGCAGGTGGTGGCTTTATCTGCTATACCACAATGCCGGCCCCTCTTAGCTCTAACTCTTTAGCAGAGTTATCTGTGGCATAATGTTGTTGCATTTTTCTGTGGCCTAACATCATAAATTGGGGTTATTCAATTCTAATATTAGAGTATATAATCACTAATGAGCAAGTTAGAATAGGTTAAACCTAAAGTCTAGTCTGACTTTCAAAATTACCTTTAATTACCTTCAATTCCGTATGTCATCTTTTTGAGCATCACAAATCTTTCAATATTATTTAACCAAATTTGAGTGCAAAAGTTAACAAATAATATGGTATCAGTGTTTTTGTATTATAATGAAATGCCCAAGATGAGCTCTTTACAAAGAGAAAAGTTTGTTTAGCACATGGTTTTGGAAACTGTGAGTGCAAATGGCTTGATACAGGCTGCAGCAAATGCACCGTGATGGTTGGCAGCTGCTGAATGGTGGATCATGTATGGAGAAAAGGATCACCAACAGAGTGGCTGGGCCTAACCTCAGAGTTTTATAACAATCCTGTCATAAATACTGTTTTCTGAAGTCACATCCTGGATGACCTTGTGATCTCCCATCAGGCCTCACCACCAAAAGTTTCCAAATCTTCCTAATAAACCACACTGAGGGCCAATCCTTTAACACTTGGGCCTTTGGAGAATACTCAAGCTCATATGCACACCATAGAAAGTACTAATACAAAGTGATAATCCTGAAACATAGCTCATGCATCAACTTGAATGAATGGAAAAGAGAATGCAATGCACTAGTAAATACAAAATATATTTTCAATAATCCATGATGGAAGGCTTAGCCATTTGGAAAATAAAAAAAATCTGGACACATATCCAGCTTACATCATATAATAAAACCATTTACAGGTAAAGAGAGTTAAATATTTAAGACAGTGCTAAACAAAAATCTAGGGAAAAATAAGATCATTTATCCAAATGATCCTACACATAAAAATGATGGAAGTAGGTAAATAAAAGAGTAAGCAATTTAATCTAATAAAATTGCAAAGTTTCTGATTCAAGAACCAGTATATCCAGAATTAAAATAACAATTACAAAGGTTTCCTAATTACCTTAAAATATCTAGATAACTTGTAATTTAGTAAGAACAATTTAATACTGGTAAAGACCTTAGATTTCATTTCTATTAGTGCATATTGTTTGTCGCTGGGTCTTCATAATTTTTTTCATAAAAATTATATATGCTGTAGCTTTCTTATTTTATCCATTTATTTAATTGCATCAGCTGACATCTATAATAAACAAATGGGACTGAGAGGAAGCAACATTGATTCTTTTGGTAGTGCCTTTCAGTAATTAATTCAATCTTTAATTTTGTTTTACATTTTCATATTTGTTAGCACAAGATTATACAATGAATTTCCTTTATTTCCTTTTAATTCATTTAACACCTTCTGTGACTGATGTCATTTCTCAATTAGTCATTTTTAAGTTTTTTAAAATTTAGTTTTTTCCTTTATTATGTTCTTGCAATAGATATTGTATTTATGTAGTTATGGATCAAATCTATTGTTTCTGTTTCTTAGATATTAATTTCTGCATTTTCTATTTCTATTTATTTTATTGCTATTTTATTTATTTCTTGCACTGAATACTTTAATTATTTTCAGTGCTTATAGGTTAACTCTAACATGGGCATAGAACACTTGCTTTTTATTATACTTGGCCTCCATAATTATTATTTTGTCAATATTCAACAATGGTATTTTTGATTCTCTATTTAACTCAGGTTGTTTACAAGAAAATATTTTTGAAAGTTTTTAGACTTTTAAAAATTTAACTTTAGTTTTATTGAATTATTGTCAGAAAGTGAGGTCTGTACCATTTCTCCTTTAGGCAATTCTTGAAATTTCCTTTAAGATCTAATAAATACTTCATTTTTATTGCTATTTTATGATATTTGAAAAATAGATGTTCCTTTACCATATTATCGCTTAACCCTATATTTTCTTTTAACTTTTATTTAATGAATATAAATTTCCAAAGTACAGCTTATGGATTACAATGGCTTCCCCCCATAACTTCCCTGCCACCCACAACCCTCCCATCTCCTGCTCCCTCTCCCATTCCATTCACATCAAGATTCATTTTCGATTCTCTTTATATACAGAAGATCAGTTCAGCATATATTAAGTAAAGATTTCAACAGTTTGCACCCATATAGAAATACAAAGTGAAAAATACTGTTTGAGTACTAGTTATAGCATTAATTCACATTGTACAGCACATTAAGGACAGAGATCTTACATGAGGAGTAAGTGCACAGTGACTCCTGTTGTTGACTTAATAAATTGACACTCTTGTTTATGGCATCAGTAATGACCCTAGGCTCTTGTCATGAGTTGCCAAGGCTATGGAAGCCTTTTGAGTTCACCGACTCTGATCATATTTAGACAAGGTCATAGTCAAAGTGGAAGTTCTCTCCTCCCTTCAGAGAAAGTTACCTCTTTCCTTGATGACCTGTTCTTTCCACTGGGATCTCACTCGTGGAGATCCTTCATTTAGGTCATTTTTTTTTTTCTTTGCCAGAGTGTCTTTGCTTTCCATGCCTGAAATACTCTCATGGGCATTTCAGCCGGATCTGCATGCCTTTAGGGCTGATTCTGAGGCCAGAGTGCTGTTTAGGACATCTGCCATTCTATGAGTCTGCTGTGTATCTCGCTTCCCATGTTGGATCATTCTCTCTCTTTTTTATTCTATCAGTTAGTATTAGCAGACACTAGTCTTGTTTATGTGATCCAACCCTATATTATAAACTGTATTTTACAATACTCAAGAGTCCCTAATACTTTAATTTTCATTTCCTTAAATACATTTACTCCAAAAATTTGAAGATATTGATCTGTTCAAAATCCCTTCAAGATTTTTTTTACTATATTCAATGATTTAAAAAAATGTATTTCACATTTGACTTCATTCACATGAAATATATGATATTGGAATTTCTGGTTTTTTTCAATTGTGTTTATGTTATCATTTTTTAAGGTTAAAATTGATCATATACCTTCTCTTTCCGAAACTATTACAACCAGTGTTTTTCAAATCTAAGCATTCAAAATCTTTTACACTTCTGAACTATTCTGCTTAAAACAATTAAACTTCTGGGATTAGGGCAAGATGGCGGAATAGGAAGGCAGCACACTGATAATCTGGGAAGAGACAGTTTAATAAAAGTGGAGATACTGCAGGTTCAAGGAAGAGTAGGGGAAGAAACAGCAGAGGACAGCAGTTCGGGAACACCAGTGGCAGACTCTGTGCACTAGCGCTGGAACGCGAGGTGAGCCAAACCTCAATAGCCCGAGACACCAGAAGGGAAGCGGAAAGAGGAGACTAGAGCGAACAAGGCTTGAAACCCTGTGGGGAAAAGTTCACCAGGCTAACTAGAAGAGAGAGAGAGAGAGAGAAAAGTGACTGATACGGACACGAGTTTCTCTCTCTCCGCCCACCTCTCAAAGGTGAGCAAGACAAAGAGTAGGCGCCATTTTGGACATACGTCATAAGCAGGGCGACCTCAGGTCTGCACTGGCCCTGAGCCTAGCAGAAAAACCTGACTCTGGGTGGGAGGGGTGAAATAACAGGAGATTAGAACCTAATGAATGTGTGGTGCTAATGAACTGAGACTGTGAAAAAAGAGACTGTGGGGGAGAGAACTCACGGAATTCACCACGTGAGTACTCTCCAGAGACACTACAGTTCGGTAGCCTTGGTAGCCCAGTGGTGAAACTGCAGAAGAATTTGAACCCACACTGAAGGCCGCAGAGATTCCCTCTGTGGTCCTTGGGAAAGAGCTTCTGATCTCTGGCTCCTGTGGGTATATCATTTGCCTGCTAACCACCCCCAATTCCATTCAGCTGTGTGGAATTACTTCCCTTTTGAATCAAAAATAAAGAAAAAAACAGAAAGAGATTTACCACGCCTAACCTGGGAGTGTCACCTTTGGCACACCCTCAGCCCTTAGGAACCAAACAGAGCTATCAGGCCACACCCATCTCAAGCCTCTAAGGCTCCATTGAAAGCAGACAGTCCACTTATCTAGAGTCATAGTATAACAGGAAAAACACCACAGTGAAGAAACCAATATGCCAAACAACAAACGCAAAAACCGAGGTAACAAGAACAACGAAGACACTATGGCGTCCCCAAATGAAAAAGACACCCCAATTCAAGATTACGAAGATGATGAGATAGAAGAAATGCAAGAAGCAGATCTCAAAAAATTGATAAGAACACTAAGAAGTACTCAAAAGCAAATTCTTGAACTACAGAAATCCTTAATGGACAAGGTAGAAAATCTCTCTCGTGAAAATGAAATATTAAGGAGGAATCAAGCTGAAATGGAACAACTAGCAGAACATGAAACTGTGATAGTGACGAGAAATCATAATGAAGTGAAGAATTCAATAGATCAAATGAAAAACACATTAGAGAGCCTTACAAACAGAATGGGTGAGGCAGAAGAGAGAATATCGGACTTAGAAGACAGAGCACAGGAAAATATACAGTCAGACCAAAGAAAAGAAGAGGAAATTAGAAATCTAAAAAATATTGTTGGGAATCTACAGGATACTATTAAAAAACCCAACATTCGAGTTCTAGGAGTTCCTGAAGGCATGGAGAGGGAGAAAGGATTAGAAGGCCTTTTTAGTGAGATAATAGCAGAAAATTTCCCAGTTTTGGAGGACAGAGACATCCTAGTACAGGAAGCTCATAGAACCCCTAGGAAACATGACCAAAAGAGATCCTCATCACGACACATTGTAATTAAACTCACCACAGTGAAACAGAAAGAAAAGATCCTAAAATGTGCAAGAGAGAAACGTCAGATTACTCTCAGAGGATCTCCAATTAGACTCACAGCAGACTTCTCATCAGAAACCCTACAAGCTAGAAGGGAATGGTGAGACATAGCCCAGGTACTAAGAGAGAAAAACTGCCAGCCCAGAATATTATATCCTGCCAAGCTCTCATTTGTGAATGAAGGTGAATTAAAGACCTTTCATTGCAAACAGAAATTGAAAGAATTTGTTGCCACTCTCCAGCCCTGCAAAAGATGCTTAAAGGTGTGTTACACACAGAAACACAGAAACACGGCCATCAGCATGAGAGAAGGTAAACTAAGGGAACCTCACAGCAAAAGATCACAAGGAATTCAAAGCATACATTTGGATAAAGAAATTATGGGACATGTACTCTATAGAATACTATACAGCAGTCAAAAACAATGGAATCCGGTCATTTGCAACCAGATGGAGGAATCTGGAAAACATCATTCTGAGTGAATTAAGCCAGTCCCAAAGGGGCAAATATCATATGTTCTTCCAGATCAGTGACAACTCATTGAGCCCCAAAGGGGAAACCTGTTGAAGTGAAATGGACACTATGAGAAACAGTGACTTGATCAGCTCTTGTGCTGACTGTTGTTGTACAATGTAATACTTTATCCATTTTAGTATTTTTTATTCTAGTACTATTGGTTGAACTCTGTAATTAACACACAATTATTCTTAGGTGTTTAAATTTTAACTGAAAAGTGACCCCTGTGAAATACGAGACTGGGAATAAGAGAGGGAGGAGATGTACAATTTGGGACATGCTCAATCAGTCGTGCCCCAAATGATGGAGTTAGAAACAGGCCAGGGAATTCCAATACAATCACATCAAGGTGGCATGTACCAAGGCCATCTCATTAGTCCAAGTGATCAATTTCAGTTCACAATTGATCACACTGATAGGTCTAAGAGTCAAAGGGATCACACAAACAAGACTAGTGTCTGCTAATACTAACTGATAGAATCAAAAAGGGAGAGAATGATCCAACAGGGGAAGCGAGATACACAGTAGACTCATAGAATGGCAGATGTCCTAAATAGCACTCTGGCCTCAGAATCAGCCCTTAAGGCATTCAGATCTGGCTCAAGAGCCCATGAGAGTATTTTAGGCATGGAAAGCCAAGACACTCTGGAAAAAAAAAAAAACACACACCTAAATGAAAGATCTCTGTGAGTGAGATCCCAGTGGAAGGAATGGGGCCATCAAAGAAGGAGGTACCTTTCTCTGAAGGGAGGAGAGAACCTCCACTTTGACTATGACCCTGTCAGTATAAAATTGAAGTCAGCGAACCCTAAAGGCTTCCATAGCCTAGACAACTCATGATTAGAGCCTAGGTAGATTACTGACGCCATAAACAAGAGTGTCAAATTGTTAAATCAACATCAGGAGTCACTGTGTACTTACGCCTCATGAGGGATCTGTCCTTAATGTGTTATCCAATGTGAAGTAATGCTATAACTAGTACTGAAACAGTATTTTTACACTTTGTGTTTCTGTGTGGGTGCAAACTGATGAAATCTTTTCTTAGTATATACTGAATCGATCTTCTGTATATAAGGATAATTGAAAATAAAAAAAAAAAACTTGGTGTTAAATTGGAATTGCATAGAAAATTAATCAAATTTTTAAAAAATATCATGTAGGATCTCTGTCCTTAACGTGTTGTACATTGTGAATTAATACTATAACTAGTACTCCAACAGTATTTTTCACTTTGTGTTGCTATGTAAGGGCAAACTTTTGAAATCTTTATGTAATATATACTAAACTGATCTTCTGTATATAAAAGAATTGAAAATGAATCTTGATGTGAATGCAAGGGGAGAGGGAGTGGGAAAGGGGAGGGTTGCGGGTGGGAGGGAAGTTAAGGGTGGGGAAGCCATTGTAGTCTATAAGCTGTATTTTGGAAATTTATATTCTTTAAATAAAAGCATTATATATAAAAAATAAAAAAAATTAAAAAAAAATCAAACTTCAGATTGATTCAACATTCCAATTTATCATTAGAAATTTTAGCAGAACTGATGAAAATATTCTATAAACCTGAATATGACTGCATTCTCATTCTCTTTTCCTAATTGGCTGAAACAACCATGACCAGCTGGCTGGAGGTCCTCATCTCTTATGCTCCTTGGAAACTTTTGAAAATCCAGCCTTCAAGCACTTAATCCCTGGATATTTCACACTTCTCCACATTTTCACACTACTTCAACCCTCCATAGTTCCAGGACTTCACTTTCTTTTGTTAATTTTCTACTTTTTAAAAAATCAGGAGTCTTTTCACATCTTCAAGGTGCATTCCTCTGCCTGTGTACTTTAGCTTCAGCAATATTGTTTCATTATTGTTTTAATTAAATCAATATTTTATATATTTAATATTTTATATATTTTATATTCAATGTTTATATATTTTAAATGTTTTCTGACACATCTTTGAAATATATATGTACAAATCTGAAGAATCAGAAACAAAGACCATGGAGGGAAGGAAGAACTGGTGGGAATTATGTTGTTAAAGGATTGAAAGCCAGCCCTCTGGGAGTGGATGTTTTCCACGCCTGGATTTGCGTGCTACCTCCATTCCTGTTTCCAGCTTACTGTTACTGTACACTCTGTGAATCAGCAAGTGAGCACTCAAGTGTTTTTATCCCTGACATCCTAATAGTAGACCTGGATTGAGATCAGTTCCTGACTTCATACTGGCCCAGCTGCTGGCATTCAGAGAGGGGACACGAGAATGTGAAATAATCTGTTTGCTTGCTGTTTTCTCTTTTCTCTCCCCTCTCCCCTCCCGTCCCCTCCTCTCCTCTTCTCTCCTCTCCTCTCCTTCCTTCTCTCCTCTTCTCTTCCATTCTTCTTTCTTTCTTATCTATCATTCTTATATATTAAAATAAACTGACTAGTTAAATAAAGACAATCAGTCCATTGGATGTCACAGAATATGCATAGTTGGCTAAAACCACTTTTTATCAATCAGGACTAAGACTTAATTTTCATTTAAGTCCACCCTGTGCCTGCTGTACTAGGGTCAAAGACACAATTTAATGGCTTCAGCTGTCTCCTGTTGTGCTGAAACACGGTTCACAGCTTTGATAAATATTTATGTAGAGTGGTGCTACAAATGAAAACTTTCCCTCTAACAAAAAATACAATTTTCATTTAACAAAATAATGAGTAGTGTTTCAATTATATAGTTTAGAAAATAGAATATTTCTGTGGAACACTGCTAGTTCTATGCACACACTTATTTCATTCTTTTCATGTGGAGATCATCGTGCTTAGCTTCTGGGATAGGAGCCAAAAGGATAAATGCATCTTGAAGGTTACCTCCAATTTAAGGCAAGCTTCTTGCTTTGGACTTTGGCCTGCTCTTCTTCCCTCACACACACACACACACACACACACATGTATACATACATATATGTGTATATATACATTCATATATACACATACATGTGTGTGTGTGTGTATATATATATATATATATATACATATATATATGTCTCTGTCTCTTTTAGAGTAGACTAGACTTATCATTCCCTGAATCAATTAGTAAAATCTTTGAGATGGAACTCAGCATTATTCTTGTGTCTCCCTCCCAATCCCCAGAAATTGTCACTCTATGAAGACTGTCATATTTGACCCCGAGTTTCTCTCTACATTTGTACTCTACACACATGCATCTTTTAAATATATACCCATTATAAAAATTAGTATTATCACCAACACTTGATATTACCAGAGTTTTCTTATCCAATTGTGCGAGCACAGAATAAAATGGCACTAGTTCTTAACTTGAATTCCTGTGCTAATGAAATCGAGCATCTTTTTATATGTGAGGGTGCATCACAATGTTTGAAAGAATGAAAGGATAAATTTATTTGGGTTCTGAAATTTTTGAAATCCATGTATAATTTCTTTTTGTAACATGTATTTTTATGCACTTTTTGAAGTGTCCTTGTGGTTAATCATCATTCCTGCTTCATACACTAAGAAATAGTAATGAGTCTGTGCTGTCTGCTTTGTATTTACTGATTTTTAACATTTTTAGATATTTTGGAGCATATTTTTTTATCAGGTATATGTATTCGAATTAGCCCTTATAAGTTTGAGCTTACTTCTCACTTTCTTTAAGGTGTATTTGGATAAACAGTAGTTCTGAATTTTAATATGGTTGTATGCATTCAATCTTTTTATTGTGTTTTTATCACATGTTTTGGAATAGTAAATATTTTATTCTCTCAGAGCATTCGTGTTTATTCTTAAAAATCTTACAGTGCCTTTAGTTAGTGTAAAATTCTTATACATATGCTATGAGAGTGGGGCAGAAATTCCTTTTTGTTTTCCAACACATACAGGAGCAGTCATGCGCCACTATACATTATGTAATCCATACTTTCCCAAGCTATCTTCAGTTCTACTCCTTATATCTGTCACAATTGCTTATGCATAAGAATTTGGTTTGAGGTTCTCTGAATTCCTTTTTTATGTAAGGTTGACCCATGATTTCACTGTATGTTCATATGTTCTAGTATACTTTCATAATGAATTGATACTTTTTTTTCTTTTCTTAAAGGGACCGTGAGGTCTTTTGACAAATTTAAGAATCTATGTATCAAATACTTAAAAATATCCTGGTAAAATTGTGAATATGATTCCTTTAACTCTATCAATCAATTTGGCAAACTTGTAATGACAATTTAAGGTAATGAATATTTCTACTCTTTAACATACTTATTGTTTTCATTTTTTGATCTAGTTTAATGTCTTTTAACAATATTTTTAAAATATTTATTTATTTATTTGAAAGGCAGAGGTAGAGAGAGAGGAGAGAGAGAGAGAGAGAGAGAGACAATCTTCTATCTGCTGGTTCACTCCTCAAATGGTCACAATAACTGGAGCTGAACAGATACAGATCCTGGAGCCAGGAGCTTCTTCCAGGTCTACTTGTGGGCGCAGGGGCCCATGCACTTGTGCCATCTTCTATTGTTTTCCCAGGCCATAGCAGAGAGCTGGAAATGGAAGGTCTGGAACCAGTGCCCATATGGAATACTGGTGCTTCAGGTGGCAGCTTTACCCACCACACCACAGCACTGGGCCCTTAACAAGGTTTTATACTTGTAATTATAAATGTTTTTGTAGAGCATAATATTCACAAGTAATCCTTTGATGTAATCCTTTCCTGAGCTCTCAGCAGCATTCTCATAAGCCTGCATCTGTTAGGACTTAATTGCATTTTCCAGTGGGGCTTCTCAAGATGTCTAGGGCAATCTCTCTGGGAAACTCTCTCAATTTGGGGGCCCTACCTTGGCTTCCCAGACTGTTAACTCTTTCATCTCAACCTGCATGACTACAGGACTCGTGGCCATTTCCATCTTCAATATTGCATAACTTTATGGATGTCGAGGACATGCCATGCTTTCTAAATTTTCTTTTCTGTAATGAAATTAGCTCAGGATGCTTTGACTGTGTTACTGGTCAAATGAATTTGGAAAAATGTTATATATTACATAGTTCCCATTTGGAGACTTGTGGTACACATTATCTTTTGACAGGTAAGAGACATTCTACAAAAATTAAGCTTTTACCCATTATTTTCAAATGTATGTGATTATCTCTCTTTAACATTCTACAAATATGTTTTCATTTAATCTACATCATTGTTTTATGTAGATAACTTAAAACTAATAAAAAATAGACACAATACTTTTTCTAGGGTTTATAACTAAGTTTATTTTATATATTGCTCCTTTCATTTATTTATTTATTTATTTTTTTGACAGGCAGAATGGACAATGAGAGATAGACAGAGAGAAAGGTCTTCCTTTTGCTGTTGGTTCACCCTCCAATGGCCGCTGAGGCCTGTGTGCTGAGGCTGGCGCACCGCGCTGATCTGATGGCAGGACCCAGGTGCTTCTCCTGGTCTCTCATGGGGTGCAGGGCCCAAGCACTTGGGCCATCCTCCACTGCACTCCCTGGCCACAGCAGAGAGCTGGCATGGAAGAGGGGCAACCGGGACAGAATCCGGCGCCCCGACCGGCACTAGAAAGAACCCTGTGTGCCGGCGCTGCAAGGTGGAGGATTAGCCTAGTGAGCCATGGCGCCTGCTCCCTTTATTTTTATAGTAGTTGAAATATTTTCTCATCTTTCAGTAGTTGCACCAATTGAATTCTACATCTCTATAGTTAGCTAAGTACCTACTTTCAAATTTAAATATGATCTTGTTGCTTTCACTCCTAATAATATTAGCAAATGTCAATCTTTGTCAGTAGGATAATGTCTGAAATTCTTAGCATGACATTTGTGATGTGTTGTGATCTATTCTACCTAACCTCCCCAGACTTCACTCTGTTCTGTGTCTCATTCATTAGATGGCAATGCTTGGCTTCTTTATTTACTTTTCCTCTTTATGGGCAATTAAATACCTTACTATGGATATTGAATTTACCACTCCTCTCTGCCTTGTGTGTATTTGCATCTATTTTCCTGAATTCTTTCAAAAGATATTATTCCACATTCCAAGTTCCTAGGCCAGAACTTCATAAATAAATTACATATAGTCAGAGGGCAAATGAAATACTGTTATATTTCAAGACAATCCAACCATCAGTGACAAATTTCCTGGATGTTCTTAGTTTATATTCAGGACAAAGTTTACTATTTGTGAATGTCTGGCCCAAAATTTCAGTACTTTATTCCTTATAAAATGAATGGAGTTACTGATAAACATAAAGCCACATTCAAAAAAAAAAAAAAAAGCTTGAAGCTTTTTTTCACTTGTAGGCACATACTACTTATGTATCAAATATTTTCAATACATGAGAAATACTAAATTTACATAATGTCCAATGTGTAATAGTAAAAACAAACTTGTTTATATAAGAGTACCTTTTTGTATACTATATTATATTTAGCCAATGTATCATTGAAAGGGGATAACATATTAAAAACTATGGGAAATTAATTCATGGGGACATAAAATCTTTTGCACAGCGACCTCTACTCAAACCTACTTTTTTGCCACTTTATCTCTAGATATTTACGTTTGTGTCCCCAATGTCTGAGAGAATTTCTGATGCCTCATTAGCTTAAATAAGCACTCATTGAATTCATAAATTGATAAGTGGTAGATGAATCAAATTTTGACAAACAATAATGCCCCATGATTCCTTTCGTCTTTGAGAATTTTCTTTCCTATACTCCTAAGAACAAACTTACTTCATGGTGGTATTCAGCAAACTATATCTCATTAACTCCTCCCTGATTTGGTTCCTGCTGATTATGGTCTTTACATCTTATTTACTGCATTCAAATAAACTGACCTATTTGTTACATAGAATTTCTATCCAAAGTTCTCAATCCAATGTTGATGGCAACCATGGATGCTATTCTCCCTGTTTTAGTTTTCCTCCTAAATGAATGCTAATGCCAGATTTAATTAGATTCATTGTTGTCAAGTAAGTGGGCATGTTCTCTATATTTTAATTATTTTTTTTATATGTCAAAAAGCATGCTGGTTATTTTCCTGATTTGCTTCTTTTAACACATAAAACACTCAGGGAAAGAAAAAAAAATTGCTTCATCGATGTAGAAACTGAAAGCTGGAATTGTTAAATGAATGACAGAAGGATATACACTAATACATAGCTGATTTAGGATTTGGACCAAAAATTTTTTTCTACAGAAGCTGTGTTATTAGCTATTACACTGTTTCTTCCCTTAGGAAAGATAATTTCATTACATCCTTGAGTACTTGCAGATGCTATATAGTATGTGGCACAGGGTAGGTGATTGAATATCTGTTCAAATAGAATAGTTAATCTATATATTTAAGTCTGTTATAACAAATATAAATAACATGATTTTTTCTGTAATAGGAAGCATAGAGAAATTCTGCACCTGGGGACCAACATTTTGGTGAAGTGGGTTAAACTGGCACCTGTGACACTGGAATCCCCTGTTTCAACTATTCAAGTCCCTGTTGCTATGCTTCCAATTGAGGTTCCTGCTAATGTGCCTAGGAAAGCAGTTCAAGGTTGCAAGAGTGCTTAGACTCCTGCCACCCATGTGGGAGATCGGGATGGAGTCCCTAATTCTTGTCTTTGGCCTGGCCCAGACCCGATCATTGGGACCATTTGAGTAGTGAAACCAAGTGGAAGATCTCTGTTTTTCTCCCTCTTTCTGTTTCTTCCTCTTTCTATAACTCTGCTTTTCAAATAATACATAAATCTTAACTAAAAATAAATGCTTTGTATCAGAATAACCTCAGATTTTTTTAGTTACTCATAGATTTTTTTTTCTTTTATTTGACAGGTGGTTATAGACAGTGTGAGAGACAGAAAGAAAGGTCTTCCTTCCATTGGTTCACTCCCCAAATGGCTGCCACGGCTGGCGCTGAGCCAATTCGAAGCCAGGAGCCAGGTGCTTCCCCCTGGTCTCCCATGCGGGTGCAGAGGCCCAAGCACCTGGGCCATCCTCCACTGCCCTCTCGGGCCACAGCAGAGAGCTGGACTGGGAGAGGAACAACTGGGACAAGAACCCAGTGTCCATATGGGATGCTCCCAACTGGTCCCCAGTTGCTCATAGATATTTAAGATCTGTATAATCGGCAGAAAAAAATTGGGCTTATTCTCATGAAACATTTTAGATTCAGTGCCACCAGAAGCACCATGTATATTTGGGTTTAAGTATTTCCCAATATATTAATAATAAAATAATATGTACACTTGTAATTTTCATGTTTAGTGTATACTTACAGATTTTCTGTAAGTATAATTCATTTCTTAACACAATGAATTAAAATACCATTATATAGGCCGGCACTGTGGCTCATTAGGCTAATCTCCGTTTGTGGCGCCGACACCCCAGATTCTAGTCCCAGTCAGGATGCCGGATTCTCTCCCGGTTGCTCCTCTCCCAGTCCAGCCTTCTGCTGTGGCCCGAGAAGGCAGTGGAGAATGGCTCAAGTGCTTGGGCCCTGCACCCACATGGGAGACCAGGGGGAAGCACCTGGTTCCTGGCTTCAGATAGGCGAAGCGCTGGCTGTAGTGGCCATTTGGGGGGTGAACCAATGCAAAAAGGAAGACCTTTCTCTCTGTCTCTCTCTCTCTCACTAACTTTGCCTGTCAAAAAAAATGCCATTATATATTGAATATCATACAGGAAAGTAATACAGGAACTTCATCCTGCAGATTGTTTGCAGTTATTTAGTATTACAATATTTACTTGTGCATATTTTATATGATGTGCTCAAAATTTCCAGGATTCACATTCTATGCAACCTCTTCAAAGTTTGTGCCAATTGTTGACATCATTTAAACACAACAAAAATTATCTCAACCTTCTTATTCTGGTTTCCATATGCACATTTATCCCATAACATTCCTAAATTGCACATTTTTCCTGTTTGAAAACTGTCCCTGCACTTCAAAACTGTCTTTTCTGTTTCCTCTACCCATATCAGCAGTAGCATTTTCCTCCCAGATACGTGAAGCAGTTATACTTTCTGTTTCATCTCCTCCCCATAGATCCATTTCAAACTAAATTATTATAAATAAAGTGTGGTTCTTAATGTTTTTGTACCCTATTTAAAATTTTCCTATGTTTGGACTAACATAAACAAGTCACCCTTCTTCCCATAATCCTTCTCTAGAGCTGGATGACTAGTCATCTTTAGTTATGATAACACCTTTCGGTCTAGTGTTCATAAACTTATTTTTTAGTGTATAAACACTTATATATTTATAATGTAAACATGAACTTTTGAGATCTAAAAATTTGCCCCACATCTGTGTATATTTCACACATTTGTGCTTGTGGTACCACACATCCTTTCAGATCACAACACTCCTCTTGTATTTGAAAAGATATTCAATTTTTAAATAAGAGGATTCGACTTTGCCATTGAAGGTATACATAGCAGCAAATAAACAATGGACTATATACTTAAATGCAACACTGAAGTATAATTAACTTTTTAAAGTCTTTCTAAAAATAAATATTTAAAATAGAATTAAAAACAAGCAGCCACTACTGCTCAATACCTATTTTATAATATTAATCTTTCTAAATGCTTAAATCAGATATCAAAAATTGTAAACCAATCTGTATCCAATGGTTTAAAAAGTTTCTAAATGTACCAGCATCTACAATTATGGCGAATATATTAATTACTCCCATCATATTGGTCACTTGCTAAAAACTTCAAGTGAAATGAATTGATCCAAATTAAATAGCAGTAGTTGATATATATATATATATATATATATATTTCCTTAAAAGTTTTAAAATATTTATTTGTTTATTTTGGACATCAGAGTTACAGAGATAGAATGAGAGAGAGAGAGAGAGAGAGAGAGAGAGAGAGAGAGAGAGCTCTTCCACCCACTGGTTCACTCCCCAGATGACTGCAGTGGGCACCATTGAACCAAGCCAAAGCCAGGAGCCAGGAGCTTCATCTGGGCCTCCCATGTGAGTGCAGGGACACAAGCACATGGAACTGCCAGGTCAGGAACCAGCACTCATATCATATGGGATTCCAGCATTGCTGGCAGTGCTCTACAGGCTATACCACAATGTTGGCCCCTACTTACTTAAATATTACTTTCTTCATATATCAGACATGTGTACCAGAGAAGGTACATTTTTGTCTTGGGTCAAGTTTTGTCTTAGGATCATTAAAAGTGACCCAAGTGGGAGAGGATTATGCACATCTCTACATAGAGATAGTTTCATGAGAAACAAAAGTATTTAAGTCATGTTAAAAACCATAAGAACAAATAATATGTAATGAAGTTCTGACATCTGCTATAGCATGCAAAAACCTTATAAATGTATGCTTACTGAAAGGACTCATATTATGATTCTATTTATATTCATGTCCAAAAAAGGCAAAATTATAGAGATAAAATAGATTACTGGCTGCTTAATGCTGGGGGTAGACAAGGGGAGTAACTATAAATGATCTTGAAATTTCTTTTAAGAGTGATGAAATTATAACATGGTAATTATTAGTTGTACAACCTTATAGAATATACCAAAATCCATTGGACAGTAGATTTAAAGCGATCATTTTTGTGGCATGTAAATTATATGTAAATAAAAGGCATATAACCTCCAACCCTAAATACATCACAAATATTCAGACTTTAAAGTCCCAGAAACTGTGGCAAATGTTGATGCAGAAAAAAAAAGCCAAAGAGACTAATACTTGCAAACCGTTTACTCTAACCCTCAGCTTTATAGTCTCATCCGAAAATCATATTGAAATTTTGGTGAACACCACAAAGCTGTTGAGTAGAGATTGTATCTCTACTTTAAGTGAAATTCACAATTTTCAGTACAAAAATATTAAGCAGCTGATGATCTTTGAAAATCTAAAACGATTGAAAAATTATCATGTTTCCCTTTATGATGAATAAATTATTTTAAAACTTCCATACCCTTAGCAGTAGTAGTATTGTAGTTGTGGGTTTATGTATTACATTTAAAAAATATTTTTCCTACAGAAATCTCAGGTTATAAGGGAGAATAGACATGTTGATGCAAGGATAGAATTCTACTACTTGCTTTGTGAAAATTCAGACTCTAGTTTGCCCACGGACATAATGAGTATTAACTTGGAGCATTGATAAACAGATGATAGAATGGGCTAGAGACTAATTAAGTACATGGAGTTGTGAAGGTTGTTGAAATAATATTTTTGAAGCAACTTAAATTTCTCAAGCCAGATGTCCTATGAATGCAGAGTACTGGATCTGATTGTGCAGTAATTCAACTCTACAGTGAGAAAATTGCTTACTAAAATGAGGTGAATTATCTCTTATCATTATATGTACTGGAAGTGATTATTTACCAAATGTCATTCTGGCCCTTTGAAGTTAATCCAATTCATATGGTTAAAATGTGTATATCTACTGACTGTTTACATTGGCTTATTCCATCTTTTCATGTAAAATTTATATTTAAAATATTTGTGTTATGGATTTGTATAACTGCTGTTTTACAACCACTGAACATATGCACAGTAAAAATTTTTAAAAATACTAACAAATAGATAAGTTTTTGCTCTTAATACTATTTAAATGAAGTTTTCTACTAGACGTTGAAAGCTAACCACTTTTACACTGTGAGAAAGAGAATAAATAGGCTAAGAAACAATCCATAGAAAATATCTTGTTACTTGTTCTTATATAAAATTTTCTAGTTGGGAGTGTTAATTGTGCTAATGGAGAAAGCAATTTTAAACTATAATCAGGATTAAGCCTCCGTAAGGCTCTTCATTTTTCTTTCCCATTTGATGACAATTTTCTGTAATTAATATCAGTCCTTTTTTACATCAACCAACTGACTTGATATTACAAATAGAACATTATGCTATAGCTTTAGGTAATGATTAAATTAAGAACAGATGAATTCTTATTAACAATCTTCTCTCACAAAATGTTCATGATTATAAAGCAATATGAGTAAATAGTTATTAAGGATGTGAAACTACATAGGAGGAATCTCATTTAAAAATGTCTGGTGATTTTTCTGATGTTATTAATTTAAGTACATCTGGGTCTGCGTTTTCATGAACATTCCTTAGAATTGAAAAAATGCATTGCAGAATATAAGAATGAGACACTGGATGTAGATCTATTTTAATTTAGAGGTAAGATTAAAAATGGACATTCAAAATCAACAAAATTAAACATTTTTCAATAATATTATTAGTCATCAAATATAAAATTATCTCCAGTTTGTAAAAGTAGAGTGAACTATACAATCAACTCAGTGGAAACTTTGGGGTCTCTTGCTTCAATAATTATAGGAAATAAAGAGAGAATGGACACTTATACATCAAAATATTGCCAGTGGTTATCTCCTACGAGGAGATAATGATAACATGTCTACCACTCACTATGATTTCTTTTCCCTGTTTCTGTATAATGCAAACTTCTTTCTTATAATTAAAATAAACAAATACATTCTAAACAATTTTGTGATTACTCCTATTTTGAGAATTTTGTTTTTATAACTTTCAGAGACACAAAAAATATAAATATATGCTTTAAATTAGATTATTTTTTTCATTTGATTCCAAATCAAATACTTAATAATTTTAAAGCTTTTGAATGGATCTAAATGCTTCTTCACACTGGGAAAAGTAAGTCTAGCTATGAGTTAATATATAGAAATTATGCTATTAACAAATGAACATTGGTCAAATAAGGTAAAATAATAAAACAGATGAAGGTATAATACAAACATAAAAATATCATTTAATTTTAAATAACACTCACACTATGAGTATCCTGTGCCTGGGTTTTCTTTCAGTAAAATGGATGTATCAACTCTGATCATTGGACCAGTCATAATTGTACACATTATCAAAAATATATAAAGTAGAGTAACTATCCTGCAACTCAAACAAGTACCTCCTGGAACTATAGGATAGAGTAATACTTTATTGGAATGATGCTCTCTCTGGAAAATTTAACTTTTCTTTTTGTGTACTAATTCAAAATTAAATTCTTTCTTTAAAAAAAGAGGAGGAAATCACTATTAAGAAAGGAGACCTCCTCTAAGGATAAATTATCTCCCTCCAATACGGAAGGCAACTTCATTATTTTCACAGTTAAAATTTAATAAAACCTAAACCATGTCTCATTATGATGTTCAGTAAAAAAACATCAGCTTAGGAACTGTGTGGCTGGGCTGATTCATCAAAGTCCTTAAGTAAGTGTTATCTTATGAAATGAGAAATCTTCAGAAAATAGGATCATCTGAGCACCAATGAATCTTTTATCTATTGAAGTTGTGTAATCCTTTTGGAAGTGGTGATGACTCATTAGTAAAAAAAAAAAAACTATTTTTATGTTTGCCTTATGATCATATCTAAACTTCAGCAAAGCACATAAATTGTATTTTCATATCATTTCTTAGCAGTGGTATAAAAGTCATGCCAAGTTTTTGTTTAAAGCATGAAGTGATTCTAAGTTTTTAGGTTTTTAAAATTCCTGGGGGGCTACAAAGGGAAAAAAATTCTGAACCTTTTAGGCTTGTAAAAAGTTGAAAGTTAGGCAGCACTTATATTTAAAGCAGACTCAGTTGAACAGTTTCAGGTTACTGCCTGAGCTTCGGAGAATAACAAAATATTGCTACTGCAGAAATAAGTTGCTCTGTCCCTGGGGAATGCCGGGGGCATCTACTTACATTTGAAAGAATATCATAGAAATGAGTCTCAGAATTGAAGTAAAATGCGAACAAAAAATAAATCGCTTCATGAAATAGAAGTAAATAGAAGGAGGAAATATTTATGTATTTTTATAATAAATAAATTCAAGAAATATAATACAAGTATGAGGTTCACAATAATTTTAGTTTATATAAGGCTTATTTTAGTTAAAGAAATGCACAGTATGGAATGAGTTATACACTGGAGTTGAATTCTATCACTTTTTTTTCTTTAGGTGAAATTTGGTAAGCTTTTAAAAGCTTCAAGTATACTCATTATAATATACAAAGCTTTGTTGAATAAATGTTAAATCTATGTGAAACAAGTTTGAATAAAATACTTGTACATTCAGTTATACATTACCCTTTAAAAATAATTTCAAAGCCCAACATTTAAATTTTAAGGCTTTACATTTAAAAGTTCTGAAATAATATCAAAGATCATAAAGGTCACATGTACAACATTAATTTCTCAGTATTTTTAATCAAAGTATATTTCCATAGACCATGAGCTTTATTACCGAGTAAATGCTATTTTAGTTTTGCATGCTGATACATTCATGTTTCATAAAAGAAATATTTACATTTCTGTGTTTATGTAATTATGTAAGATTCCTTTTCTGAGTTAAAGGCAAACATTTCAAAGGAAATTGGAGTTGATAAAGGTATTTGTGCTATCACTCAACATGCATTCATGCATATTTTGTCTTGCATTATTACTTCTGTTTCAAGACATTTTGACATTTGCATTCTGTTGTGTAACCCCCTTTATGATAATCATTTATAGAGGATTTCTATGTTTAACTGATTTCAATATTCATGATCAGTCATCTTACATTGTTGGCTATTTATTTTATTTCTATCTTAATTGAGTAAGTGTATTAGTTTGCTCTAACACAGTTCTTAAATAATAGAAATTTCTAGTGCCCTGTTTCTGCATAGCAGGAGTCTGGGAGCAAGATTTAGGCAGGGCTGGTTCCTTCTGAGACTGTGAGGGACCCAGTCCATTCTTTTTTCTCGGCTTCTAGGGTTTTGTTGATAGTCGTCGGGGTTCCTTAGCATCTGCTGCACTGTCCAACTCTGCCTTGCTCTGAACATGGTGTCCCTGTATTGTGTGTGTGTATGTGTGAGTGTGTGTGTGTGTGTGTTTATGTTACCTATGTCAAAATTTCTCCTTTCTTCTTCATTGGAATATTGGATTAGGGGCCCAATTTATTTTAGTATGACTTCACTTAGCTGATTACATCTACAACAAACCCTACTTCCAAATAGAGTCATATTCTGCAATATTGGTGGTACGAATTCAACATATGGATTTACAAGTGATACAATTCAATATTTAGCAAGCAGCAGAATTTTAATATTTAAAATAAACTATTTTGGGAAGTAAGATTAGAAATATGTTTATCAATCCTTTTCTAGCTTTAATATGTTTTAGTTGCCTTCTTATACAGATAACTGTGTTGGTTATACAATTACTAAATCACTCATTTGATAAAAAAAATACTTGGAAAGCATATTCTTAGTCTTCTTGTTTTTAAAACCAGATTGACTGTATTTCTCTGCGGCTGAGATTTTATTCCCATTCCTATATTAAAGAATTTTTATTTTTTTAAAAAGATCTATTTGTTTATTTGAAGCTCAGAATAACAAAAAGAGAGGGAGAGACAGTGAGAGAGATCTTCCACCTGCTGATTCATTTGCCAGATGGCTGCAATGGCCAGGGCTGAGCCAGGCTGAAGCCAGGAGCTTCTTTTAGGTCTCTATCATGGATAGCAGGGATCCAGACACTTGGGCCATCTTCTCCTGCTTTCTCAGTCCATTAACATGGAGCTGGATCAGAAGTGGAACAACCAGGACATGAACTGATGCCCATATGGGATGCCTGGATCACAGATGGCAGCTTTACTCACTATGCCACAGTTTTGGCCCCTTTTTCTTTTATATAGAAAAAAATCTTAAAATACAATTACCTGTCACATAGTAACTCAATTTAATTACAAATTAAGTTCCTCTGTTATTAAGGTATTCCTTTATGAAGTCAATCAAAGACTCAGGCTCATCACCCTCACTTTTAGCTCCCATCTTCTACTGATAAAGTGTATGTTCTAACTGCTGCTATTTTATCCTCAGATATCGTATGTAGCACTTTGGCTACTACCCTATGGGACAGGAAGCAGACATTTGTATGTTAGCTATAGGTAAGCACAAATGGACTCAACACAATCGATTTGTGGTCTTCTTTTGCATTGAAATTACTTGCTTCTTCCCAAGGAAGGCAACTATAATATCACATACAGCTACTGCATCCTACTCGAAGTCTAAGATTTCTGGGAAATATGAATCTGGCTCATCATAGCGTAGCAAATTCTAAACTAAAAGACAAATTATCTGACTCCTCCTTGATTCCCCAAACTTCACTTTGCAAACCTAACATGTAGTAACATAATAATATATCAACGAAACATTTCCTATTCGGAACTTTGAAGAATAGGAACATACGACAATCTCTTTTTTCATCATGTTGAGTCATTTTTTCTATAAGGAATTTCAAATCACATATCTACATAAATGAATAACATTCAACATAGGCAAATTCAAAATTTTTTATAATACCAATACAAAATTAAGGCTTATAGTAAGGCACTCTGCTTTGTAATTGCATTTGTCAGTTTAATTATTTTGTCTTTGGAATTGTCTCTTGAAGACTTGAAATATGTAAATAATATATTTTATTAAAGTGAAGTCTTGAAATATATGGATAATATATTTTATTAAAGTGAAGAGAAAAAGTAAAAGTTTCCTATCACATATATTGGTGAAGTTACTTGATAATTCAGTGTAAGTAAAATTTTATTTTAAATAAATATAAGAGACAGAAACAGATTACAATGGCGTAGAATTATATTTCTGTGTTGAAATCTTGGAATAATTCACCTCTGAAAAGCAAAGCTGAAATAAAATCCACTTTAGAGTTTTTACCTATAAATATTATTTTCTATAAGAATGTAGGGCACATTATTTTTTCTGTTTATATATTATTTTTCTTCAGCCATCCCTTTAATATTTGGTTACAGAAATAGAACAGTGCAGAATCCCAGAGTGCTGGCTCTCCACCCAGACTGTCCTCCTGTTTACTTTCTTATTTCCTATCGTTGAAAACTTAGACATGTTATTTAGCCTTTTTATGGCACAAGATGGAGTGATTCTCCTGCTAAAAGCAAGCCATTCTCCATTGTTCTCAGACCAGATAAATGACACTGAACTAGTCTTACTGGAATGAGGATTAGGATACAAAAGAATTCAATTCTATCTGTGTGAAAGAACAGGTAATGTTACAAAACCTGCAAACAAACCCTCAACAGTCATACTTCAAAGGTTGAGTTTGGGATACATATTGAGAAATTCCATGACAGTTTCAACAATGTAAGCTTAAATTAAAAAAGCATAATTACTCAAATTTTATAAAACATTGCCTGTATTTTGAAAAATCTTTTCTTTTATCCATTTGGATTGTGAATATTTACATAAAAAGTAGCTTTCTTTCTGTGGTTTGAATATTTCTGCTGCCTTCAGTACACACTTGAAACTTAACCCCCAATGCAACAGTATTTATAAGTGGAGCCCTAAGGAGATGATCTGGCATCACTGCTCCAGCCTCATGTATGGGGATTAGTGTTTTATAAATGGGCTGTAGTAACTGGAGACCATTCTTTTGCACCTCAGTACATTGTATCCTCCCACTTTCCTCCAAGTGAGGCCACAGATTTCCAGGAATCATCTTGGAAGCAGGGGCTTGATCATCACGTGACACCAAAGCTGCTGATGCTTTGATCTCAGACTTCCTAAGTCTTCAAAAGCATTGAAAGGCATTCCTATTTTTTCTTAATTGCCTAGTCTCAGGTATTTTTGTTATAGCAGCATGAATGGACTAAGACAATTCAAATGCACCCAGATATGTGTTCTATTTGCAATCTTTGGGTGTTGCTGACATTTTTTGCTATCTAAAACTGTACAGTGGTAGAAAATATTTTAATTTAGTTATCTACTCATATTAGTACACTATAGTTTTAAAGCTATCCTGTTATACTCATCATTTCATATTTATGTATATATATATTTAAAAATTTAACACTGCGAGTTTGATCCCAGTGGAAAGAATGGGGCCATCAAAGAAGGAGGTACCTTTCTCTGAAGGGAACAGAGAACTTCCACTTTGACTATGACCCTGTCGGAATAAGATCAGTCAGCGAACTCAAAAGGCTTCATAGCCTTGGCAACTCATGACTAGAGCCTAGGGAGATTACTGACGCCATAAACAAGAGTGTCAAATTGTTAAGTCAACAACAGGAGTCACTGTGTATTTACTTCTCATGAGGGATCTGTCCTTAATGTGTTATCCAATGTGAAGTAATGCTATATCTAGTACTGAAACAGTATTTTACACTTTGTGTTTCTGTGTGGGTGCAAACTGATGAAATCTTTACATAGTATATACTGAATTGATCTTCTGTATATAAAGATAATTGAAAATGATTAAAAAAACTTGGTGTTAAATTGGAAATTGCATAGATAATTAATCAATTTTTTTTAAAAAAATTATGTAGGATCTCTGTCCTTAATGCGCTGTACATTGTGAATTAATACTATAACTAGTACTCCAACAGTATTTTCACTTTGTGTCTCTATGTGAGGGCAAGCTGTTGAAATCTTTACGTAATATGTACTAAACTGATCTTCTGTGTGTAAAGAGAATTGAAAATGAATCTTGATGTGAATGGAAGGGGAGAGGGAGTGGGAAAGGGGAGGGTAGTGGTGGGAGGGAAGTTATGGGGAGGAAGCCATTGTAATCCATAAGCTGTACTTTGGAAATTTATATTCATTAAATAAAAGCTTCATAAAAAAAAGAACATGCTTTCAAATTGAGATGAATCATGCATGTATATGGTCACTTATATTTAATTTTTGCCTTAATTAAAAAAGAAAATACATGCTGATATAAAAATTCATTTACTTACTAGTACATTTTTATTAATCTATCAGTTAATGTATAATTGATTGTTATTGAGGATTTGCTGTGGTGAGAATATTTTCAGCAGTTTGATGGCTTATTTTGTTTTATTTTTATGAGAATTTTATCAGGTCCAACATTATTCACCCCTCTGACACTGAGTGTGTGAAATGAGCCTAGGATTATGCTCCTGTAAAATGGTGATCATAGTCCCTTCCTTCAGTAAGGAAGCATATTTGTTTATTCTTTGCCAGCAACAAATAGATAAATATTTCTCACCACATAGCACAGTAGAAAGTGTGGAGGTAAAGCACAGTTATATAGCTCTTGAAACAGGTGTCCAACAGATTAAAACTGCCATTTGAGTTTTCCACAGGGAAGCTCCTAGGAGTGCTGTGTTTATATGGATGTTTGTCTTGGTCTCAGACTTTCTAGACACCCGGGAACTGCTGAAAAAACACCAGAGATACTGGGGATTCTCTGATGGATGCTGGTGATAGCAGTGCCATGGCTGGAAGAGCCCATTAATCTTGGCAACACCTGCGTTGGGAGCTGCAGAAAGCCTCTGGCCCTCAGTGGCAGCAAGACTTAAAGCCAAAAATAAACCACCACAAATGTAAGTGGGGCTATAACAGTGCCAACAATGTAGGGAGCACATTGGATTGCTTCATTTTCTTCTGTTTCCAAACTTTTTAGGGAGGAATCTAATAGTAAATATTGAGAATTTAATGTTTGAAAAATTTTGTTTTTCTGTGTGTTTCTAATATTTTTTTCCTATGATGGTACACATGGGCCAAGGGGGCATCATAGATGAGTGGAAAAATAGGAGGGGTAAATTCATCAATTAACAAGTCTGTTTTTTTTTTTTATTGTTTTGTTCAAATAATAAGGCCAGCCCTGATTTTGATCCTCCTCCTTTTAAATTACAGTATGACATCAGCCTTAGCATCTTACAGTATATCAGAAGTAACTTATAACAAAATGGTAAGATTTTTCCTCTTTTGAACATTAATAACATTTTGTTTACTCATTTCATCTGGCATTCTTCATGTACTACCTTATTAAATGAACTTTAACCCACTAAGTAATGAAAAGCATACGTTTCCATGGAAACTTGATGGGATATATTAGCAAGGCCATGGAGTCTTTCACTATATATGGATTGGGAGATTAGTCACAGTCATTTAAATCTTAAAAGGGTGTAAAATAAACTGGGGATTGGATTATACTTCTTCATTCATTTATTCATAAACCATACTCAAATATTTATTGAGCACTTACTCTTTACTAGGCAATATGATAGACTGATAGATGATAAACAGAAGAAATGCTTATATTCTTAGAGTTCAAAGTTTATTACAGAAAGCATGTGAAAACAGTTGCATAATATTGAAATAGGCATTAAAATAGGTATTCCAGAGGCATCTAAATGAGAGAACACTTAATTTTTGCTTGGAGAAGGAGCACTCTAGAAAATACTGCAGGATTAACCCAACACAATTTAGGTTTAGTGATATCAAATTATTTGGGTTTATCCTTTACAACATTGAGATGCAGGAAGCAAGAGGTTTAGCCTAATGATTAAGATGCCTGTGTCCCATATCAGAGTACCTTGGTTTTCTTCCAGTCTCCAGCTGCTGACTCCAGTGTCCTGTCAATGCAATCCAAAGAAGCATCTGTGATGGTTCAAGGAATTGTATTCCTGATATTCAAGTAGGAGACCTAGGTTGAGTCCTCATTTTCTAGCTTTGGCTCCAATCCAGCCCCAGTTATTGCAGGCATTTGGATAGTGAAAAAATGGATCAGAGTTCTTTACATCTGTTTGTCTCTGTCTCTGAAATTAAAAAATGTTCTTAAAATGAAGAATAGAAGTTCCTGGAAAAAAGGTGTGTAATGTAAAAAATGCATTGATTTCAACATTTTTGTGTGAAATTTAACATGTTTAAAATTAATTTTTCCATGAACTTTCAAAGATAAGATGCAAAAATCCAAAATCATACAGAACAATATAGTTATTAAATTACTTTTGTGCAAATGTATTAATTGTGGTAATGAGTTGTGAGAAAGTTGAATGACCAATGGATGTAGTTTCACAAAGTTTAAAATTTAGGCAATGTAGAAGACAATATCATTCTGCAACATGAAAAAAATGTTTTACTGGTTAATAAATACGAAGTCACAGCCAGGTAAGACAAATGAGTTCCGGTGTTCTACTATACAGAGCTTGATTATAACTAATACTGTATAGTATACTTCAAAAATATTTACAGAAAGGGATTTTGGATACTTCCGTCAGGAAAAAAAAAATAAATACTTGAGATTAAGAGCAACAAAAGTATACAATGTTTATCAATACACAATATATAAAATGTTAAAATGTTACCTAAATTCTGTAAGATATACAACTATATTCTGTCAATTAAAAATAAAGCACAAAATAAATACCTTTCTCTATTAAAAAACTATTTACATAGAAAAATAAAGAATAGCAATGAAGAGAACAGTGTCAAATTTATTAAGGGGCAACAAATTTTTAGCAGCAGAAAAGAGAATTATAGTGAGCTCTTCAGATGGATGTGAACATATATTAGCCATAGATGAAGAATTTGAAAATAGCACAGTGGAAAACATCCACAAACAATTCTGAACTGTGGACAAAAAATAGAGAGCAAAGTGATAGAAAATTGAGAGAGAGAGATAGAGATAGAGATAGAGAGACACAGAGAGAAAGAGCTATCCAGTGAAACATACATGAATTTGAATTTCTAAAATAAAAAGAGAAGAGGGAAGAAACTTTGTTAAGAAGTAGTCGTGTAAATTGGATCCATCTAAAAAGCCCATGAGAGTTTCTCAGGCATGGAAAACAAAAAACAAACAAACAAAAATTACCTAAATGAAAGATCTATGTGAGTAAGATCCCAGTGGAAAAAAACAGGCCAACAAAGGAGATACCTTTTTCTGAAGGGAAGAGAGAACTTTCACTTTGACTATGGCTTTGTCTAAATAAGGTCAGTTTGTGAACTCAAGAGGCTTCCATAGCCTTGGCAGCTCATGACAAGAGCCTCTGGTGATTACTGACGCCATAAACAAGAGTGTCAGTTGTTAAATCAACAGCAGGAGTCACTGTGCACTTACACCCCATGTAGGATCTCTGTCCTTAATGTGTCGTACTATGCGAATTAATGGTAAAACTAGTACTCAAACAGTACTTTACACTTCCTGTATCTGTGTGGGTGCAAACTGTTGAAATCTTTACTTAATATATACTGGCAAATCACTATATACCATATTATTATTATATATTACTATATGTTGCTATATTCTAAGTTGATCTTCTGTATATAATGATAATTGAAAATGAATCTTGAAGAATGGGATGGGAGAGGGAGTGGGAGATGGGAATGATTGCGGGTGGGAGGGAGGTTATGGGGGAAAAGCCCTTATAACCCAAAAGTTGTATTTTCAAAATTTATATTTATTAAATAAAAGTTAAAAACAAACAAATAAAAAACTTTGCATGGCCATTAATAAAAAAGAAGAAATAATGGTCTAGCAGTTAAAAGCTATCACCTGCAGTGCTGGCATCCCATACGGGTGCCAGTTCGAGTCTTGGCTGCTCCACTTCCGATCCAGCTCTCTGCTATGGCCTGGAAAATCAGTAGCAGATGGTCCAAGTCCTTGGGCCCTAGCACCCATGTGGGAGACCTGGAGAAAGCTTCTGGTTCTTGGCTTCATATTGGCACATCTCTAGCTGTTGTGAACTTCTGGGGAATTAACCAGCAGACGGAAGACACTCTCTCTCTCATTCTCTCTCGCTCCCTCACTCTCTCTATCTCTCTCTGAATTCCTCTGCCTCTCTGTAGCTCTGCCTTTCAAATAAATAAATAAATATTTTTTTAAAGAAGTGTTTATTAAGAAATTGCATAGTGAATATTGTAAAATCTCAACCCACATAGTCCAGAATCACTACAAAAGTAAAATAAGATAAATGAAGAAAACTGTATTTAAATTTGCCATATTCAAAATAATATTGAAAAGCTCAATGAAATCCAGTCATTTGCGACAAAATGGAGGAATTTGGAAACATCATGCTGAGTGAAATAAGCCAGTCCCAAAGGGACAAATATCATATGTTCTCCCGGATCAATGACAAATAACTGAGTACCTAAAAGGAAACCTGTTGAACTGAAATGGACACTATGAGAAACAATGTCTTGATCAGCCCTTGTCCTGACTGTTGAAGAATAACTTACTATTGTATTCCTTTTAGTATTTTTTGTTCTACTTAATACCATTGGTTGAACTCCTTAATTAACACACAATTATTCTTAGGTGTTTAAATTTAACTGAAAAGTGATCCCTATTAAATATAAGAGTAGGAATAAGAGAGGGAAGAGATGTACAGTTCAGCACATGCTCACTCGGACTTTCCCCTAATGGTAGAGCTAAAAATGTGCCAGGGGATTCCAATTCAAACCCATCAAGGTGGCATGTACGAATGCCATCTTACTTGTTAAAGTGATCAGTTTAAGTTCATAATTTATCGAAAAGATAGGATTAAGTGTTAAAGGGATTATGTAGATAAGACCAGTGTCTGCAAGTAATAATTGATAGAATTAAAAAGAAGAGAATGATTCTACATGGGATGTAGGATATGCAGCAGACTCATAGAATGGGAAATCACCTAAACAGCACTCTGGCCTCAGAGTCAGCCCTTAAGGCTTTTGGATTTGGCTAAAAATCCCATGAGAGTTTCGCAGGCATGGAAACCCAAGACACTCTGGCAAAAAAGAAAAAAAAAAGACCTAAATGAAAGATCTCTGTGAGTGAGATCCCAGCGGGAAGAATGGGCCATCAAAGAAGGAGGTACCTTTCTCTGAAGGGAGCAGAGAACTTCCACTTTGATTATGGCCTTGTCTAAACAAGATCAGAGTTGGTGAACCCAAGAGGCTTCCATAATTTTGGCAGCTCACGATAACAGCCTTGGGTGATTACTGATATCATAAATAAGAGTGTCAATTGTTAAATCAGCAACAGCAGTCACTATGTATCTGCTCCCCCTGTAGGGCCACTGTACTTAATGTGTTGTACGAGGCAAATTAATGGTAAAACTAATACCCAAACAGAACTCTATACTTTGTGTGTCTTTGTGGGTACAGTCTGTTGAAATCTTTACTTAGAATATACTAAGTTGATCTTCTGTATATAAAGATAATTGAAAATGAATCATGATGAAGAATGGGATGGGAGATGGAGTGGGAAATGTGATGGTTGTGGGTGGGAGGGAGGTTATAGGGGGGAAAGCTGATGTAATTCAAAAGTTGTACTTTGGGTATTTATATTTATTAAATAAAATTTAAAAAGAAAACATTAATAACTAAGGAGAAAGAAAAATGAAACACATTGACTTTTAAAAAAAGCAAAGGAAGGAGAGAATGCTGATTTGTTAAAGAAAGTAATAGAAAACCAAAAAATGGATGGAACAATATAAATTGAAAGCTTATGTAAGTGATTACCAGCTTGTTCTAGTGCATGGAGTCCTTTCCTGCATTATCAATAAAACACGAAGTGGGGGAATCTCAGCTTTTATCTTTCTCTGGCAATAAAAGCAGTGCCAACAATCTTCTGCTAGTGTTGCTGTGGATTCATTCTGAGAGGAGGAGCGTGGTGGGGTCAAGAGATGTGGAGTCATGACACAGACCCTGGAGTTGGGTGAGAGAAGGCCAGAGGCCAGCAGCCCGCACACTCATTTATTTCAGTTGGTACAGCAGCTTAAATAGCTGAGGCAGCCAATCCAGTCAAGGGGCAGTTTATGCCTTAACCAATTACAGCCTGTTTCCAGGCAGTATCCAAAGCCATCCAATCACAGCCTGTTCCAGGCAGGCTTCATTGCAAGTGGCCATCATAGCTTGACCTTATCATTCCACCACATTTCCCCCTTTTCCTTTATTTTTGCGCAATGAGAGGCATGATTCTTGGCATACCATTGTTGACACCATTTCCATATGGTCTTATTTATTTATTTATTTATTTATTTATTTATTTTACAGGCAGAGTGGACAGTGAGAGAGAGAGAGATAAAGGTCTTCCTTTTGCCATTGGTTCACCCTCCAATGGCTGCCGCGGACGGCGCGCTGCGGCTGGCGCACCGCGCTCATCCGATGGCAGGAGCCAGGTGCTTATCCTGGTCTCCCATGGGGTGCAGGGCCCAAGCACTTGGGCCATCCTCCACTGCACTCCCTGGCCACAGCAGAGAGCTGGCCTGGAAGAGGGGCAACCGGGACAGAACTGGCGCCCCGACCGGGACTAGAACCTGGTGTGCCGGCACTGCAAGGCAGAGGATTAGCCTATTGAGCCAAGGCGCTGGCCTCATATGGTCTCCATATGAGGCTGTGCCTGTCTTAGGTTGTCCCCCAGGGAATCTTACCCACCATTGACTAACCAGAGCTCAAAATGGGAGACCACAGGAGTGCTTGCTCAGATAGGGGTAGGAATGAGGAACAATGGTAATCAGAAATGGTGTGTCTGCATATAGGCTGTGGGCCATTTGAGTGGCTGACCAGAGTTAATTGGGGGTATAAAACAGTAGATGATGGGGCTATGGGCGGTTTCTTGGTAGGATGATAGGGCAGCAGCTTGACAATCGGTAGCAGGTGCATTTGCTAACAAGGTGGACTCTCAGTCTTGTTTAGCTGGTTCTGGTTGACTGTCAGTTGCAGGCTTAATGTTTCTGGCTGGTACCCAAATGGGCTGTCCTGCATTCTCTGGAAAGACATAAGCATATCCTCAGACCTTGGTCCCTAGAGCGGTGTCAAAGAGATCCAATTATAACAGAAGGCTTCAATAAGAACTAGATTTTATAAAACACTATGAAAACATGCAGATTTAAATAAAAAGTCAATCTTCACACCAAAACCCAGAATATTTGAAACAATAACAAGAAGATAACAACTAGATACCATCACTGATTATCTGACAAAAACTTTTTACAAACCAGGATGTAAAAGCTTCAGAAAGCAGCAATGAACATACTTTGAAGCAAATGAAAAAAATAAAGACAGTGTAAGCAAATAAACAGAAGATAAAAATAAATAAGGACCATGTTAGAGCTTAATTATTGAAAAAATGCAAAAATTGAAATAAAAATCTCAGTGGTTGGACTGACTAAATTAATGAGGAGGCAAAAGAAAAATAACATGAACCACATTTATGGAAACTAGAAAAAAATGAGCAGAGATTGAAAAACATGTGATACTACCACAGAAGAAGTAATATTTATATTCTCTGAGTAATAGGAAAAGAGGGAAAAATATAGTACAAGAAAATATTTTGAAAAATAATGACTGAAAAATTCCAAAATTTGATGAGACAAAGACCACTCATCTTCAAAATGTTCAAACTTCAATTAGAATAAACTCTAAATTCAAAGAAATCCATTACAAGATGTGTCATAATTAAGTTTCTGATAACTAAAGACAAAAAAAATGAAAGTAGTCTGAAAAAAAGACAATAAAATTCATTTACAGAGAAAAAACAATATTAGTAACAACAGTGTCTTATCAAAACCTAGAAAAAGTGGCACAACACTTCTCATGAGCCTTATGAAAGGAACTGTCATGTCCAAATTTTATATCCAGCAAAAATATCCTTCAGAAATGGAGAAATCAAGATGCTTCCAAATAAAAAGAAACTTAAGAGAATTTGCCAAGCCCAGAGCAGCTCTAGAAGAATTGCTAAAGAGAGTTTTCTAACCATAGGAAAAACAATAACAAAGAAACATCAGAAGACTAGGAAAGAATAAATAAATTGGTACACAAAAATATTGAGAAATACAATAGATCTTACTTCTCTTTTTGAGTTTTCAAAATTTTTGAAGTGAAATTACTTCAGTATGATTTTGTTTCTATGAGAATGTATAAAAAATGTTTGAGAAAATTTGGAAATAAAGGAGATGTAAGAGGAGATAAAGTTATAATTATCATGAAATTTATATGATAACAGCAATACACTGCTCCTGGGAGGTTGAGTGTTCCCATTCCAAGGAGATGCTAGAGTTTGGTTCAGATCAGAGTCAGTAAACCTGAATATACATGCAAGGAATGTCACAGCTTAAAAATAGTGAAAATATATTTAAAATAGCCTAATAGGGGATTTTAAGATATTTTGCTATAATCAAAATTTGGAAAATGTTTTGGAGGCAGCTATAATTAAACAATCAGAAATCAAACTGGTATGATGATTCCAAAACTACTCTTGGAAAGCATTGGAAGATTTTAAATACAAATAATAAAATGAAGAAAGCTAGGAAATAATTATGTAACAGTCATGTGAATAGCTTATGAAAATAATTTCATTAAGTAAATGATGAATATATTCAAAAGTAAAAATTGAGTAAATCAAACCTGAAAAGTACAGGAACTAAAAACATAACAAAAGATGTTGTTGAAATAGAATAAAATGTAAAGTAGAAAATGGTATAAAATCTAAGGTTGATTCTTTGTCAAAATCAATGCAATTGATAGAAACCTATTAAAACTAATACAAGAATAAAGTTACAAGTTTCTGATTTCAGCAGTGAAAAATGAAAAACAATCTTAGATTCCAGAAATCCTAAATCTATTATGAGAGTATTTGAACTTTATAGAAAACTTTGAAAATTGTGATAAATTTTTAAAAATGTCTTAGAAAACTGATGATCAGCAAAAGATGACACATAAAGTCTGTTTAGCCCTACTTGTATTACATAAATTAAATCATATTTCAAATATTTTCAAAATAAAAATATAGTCATAATTGATTTAGCAATTCTTCAAAATATTTAATAAATAAACAATATCAATTTTGCCAACTCCTCCAAAAACAGAAAAAAGGGAAGAGTCTCAACTGGATTATGCCAGTAACATAAAATTCACATTAAAATTTGACAATATGGGGAGGTGTATATTTCAATGTCTTTTATGAACCCAGAAGAAAAATTTTAATCAAAGTATTAACTCAAAAGAGCAACATATGAACATTTGAATATATTTCAGATATGTACAGTTGAATTAAATATGAAATAAATTTCTTGAAAATAACATATTAACTAAAAACTGATCTCAATAAATGCAAAAAATCATTTTATAAATTCTAATACATCAAATGTTTTAATAATAACACTTCTATCAGGTTCTGTGTAGTTCATAAATACAGTTCTAGGAATGTAATGATCTGTACTCTTTGTATTAATGTCACATTAACATAAGAAAATAAATAAAGCCAACCAAATCAGAAATAACTGTGAGCATTCACAATTTGATAAAAGCAGTCTACTAAACTGTACAACACACATTCTAACAAATAAACTTTCCCATCGAGATTGTGAATATTAAGAGGCTGTTTTCTAACATCACTTTTGGATCTCACTGGTATAGAAAACATTGACAATACATTAAGACCCCAACATATAGATAAATGATATAGTCATTTGAAAGGTAAACACAGAATTTTAATTATTTGTAGATGTCATGCTTATATGTTTAGAAATCTCAAATAATCTATTGATGACTATTTAATAGAAGGTTTAGCAATTTTGCCACTTTTGAGGTCAATATAAAAAAATTAATGTATTTTTCTATATAACTGTATTTTTCCAATACCTGGAAAATAAAATATAAAAAACATTGTTAACATGAGAATCTAATGCCTAAGAAAAAAATATTGAGAAAGACATGGGAGGCATTTGCATTGCAGGTGAGGCCGCTGCCAAATCTGCAAGCATGCTGTATGCACCAGTTGAGTCCCAGTTGCTCTGCTTCCTATCCAATTCCCTACAAATGTTCTCGTGAAGGAAGCAAAGGATGGATCAAGTACTTGGACACCTGCCACTCTTGTGGGAAAAACTTCCTGGCTCTTGGCTTTAGACCAGCCCAGTGCTGACTGTTGCAGCCATTTGGAGAGTGAACCTGAAGACAGAAGACATCTCTCTCTCTCTCTTTCCTTCTCTCTCTCTCTTCCCTCATTTCTCTTTGTCACATTGCCTTTCAAATAATGAAAATAAATCTTAAAAAAGAATGATGTGTAAAGCCATGTAAAGGAAATTTATTAAACATTATTGAGAGAGAAATTAAATAATATAAATATTGGAATAATATACACTTTTGAATTGGAAGACTCAATATTGTAAAGATGCTAATTATCCCTAATGAATACTTTGAGTTCATACAGCACAAATTATAACTTGAGAGACTTTTAATGAAAAGTGATAGAATGTTTGTAAAGCCGATGTGTAGATGAGTAGGGATGCACATATTCATGAAAATCTTAGAGGAACACATTTGTGTAATATATATGAGCAAATAGTATGACTGCTTTTAAAACTGCTGTGAGACAATGCAATATTGTTGGAAGGATAGCCATAGAGGCCAACAGAACAAAATAGCTCTTTCAGAAATAGACTATCACATGATAATAAGTGAAATTAGATCATTTTATCCATTGAAAAAAAATAAATCTTGTTTCTCATGTGACATTACATATAAAGATACTTACATTTAGAGTGTAGATCTGAAAGCTAATGTTAAAAAATGACATAGTAATTATGACAGGATAATACATGTATTTGAGTTGTGACAATGATTCTTAACCGAGTCAAAAGTAACTGACTTAATGAAAAAAATTACACATTAGACCTCGTTAACATTTGCATTTGTTTTTTTTGTCAAAAAAACAATGTGAACAGACTGAAAAATCAAACCACAGAATAATGAACAACAATGGCAAGACATGTATCTGACAAATGATTTAGATATTACATAAAAGTACAGTAGCCTGAGTATTTGTGTCCTCCTGAAACCTCTGTGTGGAAACACAACTTCAAAGCTATATTATTTGGAAGTGGTACCTGTGGAAAGTGATCAGGACATGAAAGCAGAGCCCTGATGGATGAGATCAGTGTTCTCATGAAAGGCTCTACAGATCCCTGTCACCTTCATTCCATGTCAGGACACAGTAGAAGGATGCACCTCTTTGAACCAAGTTGTAAGCCCTCACCTGATAAAAATCTGCCAGTACCTTGATATTGGACATTTCAGCTTCTTCATCTGAGACAAATCAACTCTTTTTGTTTAAAAGCCAGAGCATATAAGCAGACTAAGGCAAGAAAGAAAATAGGCATAAACCAATAGTAATATTGAAAGAATAGGCAGTTTAAAAAAAGAGAAAATATATGTGTGTATGAATATGATTTTTATGGCTATATAAAAGAGTACCTCCAATTGAGAAGTTGATCTCCTAGTTTTCTTGGGTCATGCATCTTACATCAACTTAGCTGGTCTCTTTTCAGTGTCTCACAGCCTATCATTAGGTATCAGCTACAACTGTGGTGTCATCTGAGACTCCGAGTCCTCTTCCAAGCTTATGTGGTTGCTGGCAGATTGATTTCAACTTTCATTTGTGTGAGTTATGACAGCGTGATTCTGCAAGAACCTCTGCTGGTTTGACTCTCTGACTTCATTGACTTTTTCTTAAGGGCTCATCTGATTAGGTCTGGCTCAGGTAGTATCTTCCATTTGATTAACTC
Organism: Sylvilagus floridanus; assembly: GCA_949820135.1. NCBI lineage: Eukaryota > Metazoa > Chordata > Mammalia > Lagomorpha > Leporidae > Sylvilagus > Sylvilagus floridanus. Next base: position 105,138,948 of record OX463241.1, read on the forward strand.
AAAGTCAATGGATTGGGATCTTGATTACATCTACATAATTCATTCACCTTTGCCGTATTAACATAACTTAATCATAAGAGAGAGACCCACTGTTTGCATAGATCCCACACAGAAAGTGTTTCCTGGTGTGTGTGTGGAGGCAGTGGGGATCATAGAACTGTGCTAATATGTTCACTCGTCTTTATTAGTCATAAGACATTTAAATGCAAATAAAATTTATATCAAAATACTACTATATATTTACAGAAAAGGTATAATTTTGAAAAGTAGATAGATGATGGATAGATGATGATGATGATGATGATGATTGATAGATACATAGATAGATAGATAATAGATAGATAGATAGATAGACAGATCTGAAGTGCTAGGAACCCAAAGTTGTATTTATCTCGGATTTTTTGGATTTTACTATAAATATATTCAGATTAGTTTAGGAATAGAACCCAAGTAAATAAAAATTTCATTTATGTTTTATACACACCATATCTATAGTGTGAAGATTATACAATATTTCAATAAGTATATATTCATTCAGTAACTTTGTGCATGGAAAGTTCTTGCTATAGAATTTTCCAGGTGTGGAATTATGTCAGTGTTGAAAAATCATTGGATTCTGGAACAATTTAGGTTATGAATTTTTGGTTTATGGATGCTTAACCTTTATTTTGGCATAACTATAGAGAAAACTAGTTTGTAAATACCGATAGTAAGTATTTAAATTGCTAAAATATCTGCATGGATTACCGCTTAACAGTTTGTAGTGATAATCAACAAAGGAATATGCTATGATCTTGGGTGGGAATTTGAGTTGTGGTATTATATACAAATATGGGTGTGTATGTGCATGTGTATGTGTAAATACACAAAACATATACAATAATGTATGTACAATGATACTTTGAGAAGCAGTGTTTGTAATAGTAAAAACCCACCAAAAACCTTAATCAACCATGAGTAGAATAGATAAAAAATGTGATAAACAATTCATGAAATGGAACACTACATATCAGTGAAACAATCAAAGTGTAACACTATATACAATCTTACAATCACATAACAGACACAAAATAAATGTACTGTGTAACCATTTTCATAAAGGACAGAAACAATAACAGCTATATTAGAAGATATTTTCCCGGGACTTACCTTTTGAGGAAAGATGATACCATTGTGGGTGGAGGGTAACAGTAGTGTTTGAGAGGGATGATCAAGCAGCTCCTAATATTTTAGTGACTTGTATTTATTTTATCTTGTAGTTGATTGAATTTGTGTTTTCTTGTTTTGAAAATGTATTGGGATATACATTTATGAAAAGATTTTTAAAATTTAGTCTTTATGAATTCCATTTCCTTATGAAAAATATTTGCTCACCACTAAAGTAAACTGTAGCATCTCAGGAATTGTTTTTATATTTTCATAGATGCTTCAGTGGATCATGCTTTGATGATGAAGGAAATATACCAGCATTCATTAGTATTTCTAAGTTTTCTATTGGTATTTATCCAATGGTTAGAAATTTTATTTTTAGGAATATATTTATTTTTTAATTTATTTTAAAGAGTGACAGGAAAACGGAGAGAGAGGCATCTATCCACTGAGAAGTCCATTGTATATGTTTTACATTGTTATCAGATATGGAAACTATTTTCAGCATTACCTGGAATTTTTGAAAGTATTATTTGTGTATTAAATTTTGAGATCTAATGTAGATAAGAAAAAATAAAAAATAACATTTTTAATAATAAATGGAATAGGTATGTCCTATGTCCTTTTGAGAACATTTTCTTTATCTTTGACACATATACACACACGCATACATATATACTGTTATTGGATAATGGAACTCCTGGAATAACTTACTTTGTTCTACTATCTTAATGAAAGGAATTTGCTGTGATATAACTGATGTACTATTGCACTGATTAAACCTAACATTTTCCTATAATTTCATTTTATTTATTTATTTATTTATTTTTGGTAAGTCTGCAATCTGAACATTGCATTGGAAAAGAGTAAAAAAATAGTTTAGTAAGCACTGATTCAAAGCAAAATGTACTATTTTACATTCCAGTTCCCGTTCAAATTCCATGTTGTGATCGTATAAGAAAAATTAAATTAGATATAAAATAATGGTCTTCAAAGTAATGATATGTTGATAATAGTTTCACACAGAAATCTTATGTATTTATATTGCTCCAAAACCCTGGTAATGTCTTTTGGAAGGTGAAGTCAGAATTGAACACAAAAATAATTTTAAAAAAAATTCTGAGGGCTGGTATTATAGGTCAAGTCACTGCCTGCGATGATGACAACTCACATGGGCAGTAGTTTGAGCCCTGGCTGCTCCATTTCCTATCCAGCTCTCTGCTAATATTTCTGGGAAAGCCGTAGAAAATGGAACACTTGCTTGGGCCGCTGCACCCATGTGGGAGGTCCGGGAGAAGCTCCTGGCTCCTGGCTTCAGACAGGCCCAGCCCTGGTCATCGTAGCCATCTGGGAAGTAAAAAGGCAGGTGGAAGATTGCATTCTCTCTATTTCTCCCTCTTTCTCTCTGTAACTGTATGTTTCAAATAGATAAACTAAATCATAAAAAATTCTGGAAAATCATTGTTTAAGAACAACTATTTGCTCGATGGCTAGAAAGGGGGTCACTCCTCTTCCTTCCATGAAGAGCTTAAATATTGTCAAAAGAAGGCAGAGTGACTATAAGTCAAATAACTAGTTTAAATAGCTTTTTTTATTCTTTTAAAGATTTTTATTTATTTATTTGACAGTGAGAGAGAAAGAGAGAAAGGTCTTCCTTCCATTGGTTCACTCCCCAAATGGCGGCAATGCTGGAGATGTGCTGATCCGAAGCCAGGAGCCAGGTGCTTCTTCTTGGTCTCCCACATGGGTGCAGAGGTCCAAGCACTTGGGCCATCTTTTATTGCTTTTCCAGGCCACAGCAGAGAGCTGGATTTGAAGAAGAGCAACCAGGACTAGAACTGGAGCCCATATGGGATGCTGTTTTCTACAGGCAGAGGATTAACATAGTGCACCACGTTACTGGCCCCTTAAATAGTTTTAGAATACAAACAATTTCATTGTATTTTAGTTGTGCTTCTTCTGAATTTGAACAAAATAGTAATATCAATTCACATATCACAAGCATTAAGTGTATCTGACTCCTTTGCAAGATTTAATATAGACTATCATTGCAAAAGACACTGAAGGAGTTTGTAACTAGCAGCATGTTGAAATAATATACATCAAAAGGTAAGACTGTGGGCCGGCTCTGTGTTGTAATGCAAAGAGCAGCTGCCCACAGTGCCAACATCCCGTATGGATGCTGGTTCTTGATTCATCTGCTCCATTTCCTATCCAGCTCTCTGCCATGACCTGGGAAAGCAATAGAAGTTGGCCTAAGTGCTTGGGGTCCTGCACCCATGTGGGGGACTCAGAAGTAGCTCCTGGCTCATGGCTTCAGATTGGCCCAGCTCTGATTGTTGTGGCCATTTGGGGAGTGAACAAGTGGATGAAAGATTCTCTCTCTCTCTCTCTCTCTCTCTCTCTCTCTCCTCTCTCTGCCTCTGCCTCTCTGTAATTCCGTCTTTAAATAAATAAATAAACCTTAAAAAAAGAAAACATTGACAGTGTCACTCCTTTTTGGGTGGTACAAGTGACCCCCCTATTTAGAGCATTTGGTATCAAGAAGCCAATATTGAAACAGAAGAACATCAACATCATGACGTTTATTTGGTATCTGAAGAATGCAGAAAGAAGAGCCCAGATTGGAAATCAACTTCTCAATCTGCAGGGGGATATGGAATCATAGATATAAGGCAATAGGAATGAGTGGGAAGAATTTGGTGATAAGTGGAAAAAATATTCATGGATTTTTCTGGGAAAAGAGTGACATAATTATTCTTCTTTTTGTTCTTCTAAGTCAACTGTCACAGCATGGTGGGAGTGATTTTTAGTATGAAAATCAGATTTTCATGAATCCTGAGGTCTAATTGAGCCTCTGTTAGCAGCCATCTTGGAACTCAACAATTCAAATGAGGTTGTCCTGGACAGGAAGTTTTGACTGTAAGCTATCCTGTTCTGAAAGAGGAACAATGTTAGGGTTGGGATAGAAACTTAACTAGGTTGTGCAGGTATTGCCCTAGGTAGCAAAGGAAGTCAGAAGGCAAGACAGAATAGATAGTTCAATATCCTTATACTTTACAATCAAGAGCCATTGTATAATGAGGTATCGTGTTAAAGTGCTGAATGAATACGAGAATGACTGGATTTAAAATTATAAAGGTGGCAACCAGAGTTGTGGCACAGTGAGTTAAGCCCATCATCCCCCAGGGGACTGTCAGAGTTCTGGCTTCTCTACTGCTGATTCAACTTCCTGCTAATGTACCTAGAAAGTACTTGGGAACCTCCCACCCAAGTGAGGGGCAGAATGGAATTCCTGACTTCTGATTTCCTCTTGATCCAGCCCTGGCAGTTGTGGCCAGGGAGTGAATCAGTGAATAGAAGACCTCACTCTCTTGTTTTTGCTCTTTCTCTTTCTCCGTGTCCCCTTCTTTTTTTTCTGCCACTGTGTCTTTTGAACAAATAAATAAATAAATGTTTTAAAAAAAGGAGTAACAGTGGATATGAAATGAAGTAATAGGATTTAAATCATGCAATAAGAATCATAAACACTAACTAGTAGCTTCTAATATTTCACATCTTGGTGCCAAGAAGGCACCCCAAAATGGCCGCCATGGCAGGTGCACTGCACCGATCCAAAGCCAGGAGCCAGGTGCTTCCTCCTAGTCTCTCATGTGGGAGCAGGGCCCAAGCACTTGGGCCAACCTCCACTGCCTTCCTGGGCCACAGCAGAGAGCTGGACTGGAAGAGGAGCAACAGGGACAGAACTGGTGTCCCAACTTGGAGTAGAACCTGGAGTATCAGCACTGCAGGCAGAGGATTAGCCTTAGTAAGCCATGGCGCTGGCTGTGTAGAAATATATTTTTTAAGTTATCTTTAGAATATGCTTAGAGGGGTTGGGTCTTACAATAGTTTCATGTTTAGTTTTTAGAAAACTGCCAAACTGTTTCCCCAAGTAGCTGAATCATTTGCACTGTCCCAGTATAGTTGAGAAGTCCCATTTGTCTACGTTGTTACCAATATTTGCTGTCGTTGTTCTTGTTTTGTATAGCTATTCTAGTGGAGGTGAAACAGTATCTTACTGTAGTTTTAATGTGCATTTCCCTAATGAGCTTCTTTTTTAAAGATTTGTTTATTTGAAAAGCAGAGTGATAGAGAGACCAGGAAAGATGGGTTGGGGGGAGGTGGCAACACAGAGAGAGAGTGAGAAAGGGAGAGAAAGTCTTTCATCCTCTGGTTCACTTCCAAAATACCTTCAATAGTTGAGGCTGGGCCAGGCTGAAGCCAAGATCCCATGCCTTGCATATTGGTGGTCAGTCCTAAAGTAAATTCAATGCACTGCTGAGAAGAATGTGTATTCTTCAAGCATAGGATGAAAAGTTCTGTAGATATCTGTTAGATCCATTTTGCCTGTAGTGTCAATTAAATCTGCTGTTTCCTTGTTGATCTTCTGTCTGGTTGATCTGTCCATTGCTGAAAGTGGGATATTGAAATCCCTCAATACTATTATATTGAAGTCTAAGTCACCCTTTAAGTTCCTTAACATATCTTTTAAATAAACTAGTGCCCTGTAATTAGGTGCATTACATATACATTAATAATATACATTATTAATATACATTAATAATAGTTATATCTTTTTGTTGAATCGATACCTTAATCATTATATAGTGCCCCTCTTTATCTCTCTTAAAGGTGTTTGTGTTAAAGTTTATTTTGTCAGACACTAAGATGGCTACACCAGCTGTTTTTTGGTTTCTGTTGGTATGGGATGGATATCTTTTTCCAACCTTTCACTTTCAGTATGCATGTACATTTGTTCGAAAGATGTGTTTCTTATAACTAGCAAATAGATTTTTTTAACCATTCTGCAGACACCTTTTATCTTTTATATATGTACATACTATCTTTTATATATATACATACCCATGATAATTTTAATTTATTTATTAGATACTGAAGAGATTAACAGCACTAAGTAATATTAGCAATAATTACAAGTATGTGTTGTAATAAAACTTATGTGGATATCATCTTTCTCTTAAAATATATTTTTGTATTTTCTCCTTTTCATTCATACAAAGCACTTTTTGGCATATCCAAATTGCCAAAGTCACTCTTGTTGTACTTTAGTAAGTAAAAGAAGTGTTACTAGAACCCAAGCATGGTGATGTCACCACAACTGGTGCTCAATCAAGACGGCTACTAAGTGTCAGCGGGCAGCCTACATAGTGGGGTGATGTCCAGCAGAAGGGTTGTGTCCATGGTAAGATGGAGTAAGAGCATGAGATTTCATCATGCCATTTACAGCGATGTACAATTTAAAATATATGAATTGTCTTTATGGAATTTTTCATTTAGTATTTTCAGACTGATCATGTACAACTAAAACTGCAGCAAGCAAAACTCTGACTAAGTAAGGCCTACTGTAATTTTAAAGCTTTTTAAAATCTTCTGAAGCATAGAAAAAAGAAATTTCTGATTTTTAAGTGAAGGTCGCAGAATATTAACACAATGATAAAAAATACACTCTTAACACAATGATAAAAGATACACTGAGAGGCTGCCTTGGCACCCTCTCAGAAAGAAAACAAACTTCAGACCAAAATCATCTATGATTATCGGTTTATAAAAATCATTAGATGAAATATTGGCAAACAGTACCCTGAAACATCCTAACCAAGATTAAGTAGTCTTCCACAGACACACTTGTTTTGTTACCTCTCTGAATCTCACTACTCAATCAACATTTTATCATTAAAATATTATTTGATGGCCTTTGATATTTATTCACTCATGGTCATGGACTGTCCAAAATGCACAGGTAACTCTAAGGTATATGAATCACTGTTAGTCTTGGTTAAGTGATATCCTGACGAATGACTAGTTCTCCATGTCACATTTTAAGTATTCTCAGGAAGATCCTGTACTATATTCACTCTGTGTTCCTTTAATAGTTTGCTTCAATTTGATTTTACATTTGTGAGAAAGGGCAGAAGTTTTCTGAGACCAGAAGTGAATATTTGGTCCGTTAGTTCCATATTAAACTTATATCTTTTTAAATCAACTAGGAATATTGTTGAGTTTTGTATTAGATGCATTGCATATGCTGGTAGTTTTATATTAACAACCACAGATTGAAGAAAGATATTAATATAGTGTTTGAATGCAACATTTTCTTCAGATTAGATGAATAGATATTTTAAGACAGTGTTAAATCAGTAGTCAAATCCAGAGTAGGATATACTGAAACTAGTATGTCTAAAGCAGAGAACTGACAACTTTCTCTTTTTTTTCCTGTCTCCTTGCTTAATCAATCTGTTACATTTGACTATCCTTTTTTTTTTTACCAAGGCTATTATCCAACCACTTCCTTGAATATTTTTTAAAACTTCTGCTCTCCTGTAAGACTTACATAAGCTTTTAAGATAAGGGGCACATTCAGATTCTTTTCTGAGGACAATAGGCAGCATCTGATTATCTTACTAATGGAGGCAAATGCCTGTCCTGACTGGGAGAAAAAAATGCCACTACATTGTCCATTTTCTGTTCTTATTGAAAGAGGGAATGAAATTGGAATAAGTGCAATAAAAGGGAACTAGAAATGAGGTAATGCTCCTTGGGCCTTGCTTGGGCAAGAGTAAAAAGGCCTAGATAAGGTGTGAGTCAAGTTGTTGAGAAAGCATCTAATTAGAGGAAGACTGCCTAGAGGGAGCAGAAGGGATACTGTGGCTGTAGAACAGTGAAGTAGCAAGTCCAGACTTAGAGGAATTCATATACCTGAGGTCTGGAACAGCCAAATCAGCTTGAGGCCATCTATCACCATAGCAGTTAGTGGCTGCAGGGGCTGTTTGAACCCGAGATTCCTGGAGAGAGTACAATACCAGAGTGACTACATCACAGAGATTCTGACCCTGAGATCCAGTAAGTAGATGTTCATAAAGCAAGGATCAAGAGGTTTGGTTCTCCCTGGGCACTTAGCTCTGATGGTGAACAGGCGTTCATTAGAGAGATAAGGCTCAAGTTTGAGAGATAGGTCTTAAGTATTAGCAAGAGCCTATCTGAGACATCCCAGCGCAAAACAGCAGGCCACCCACCACAGCAGAGAGGGCTCAGAGAAGGCACAGCTGCAGCCGACACATAAAGCTAGGACCAAGGAAGTAATTTTATTATAAATGTAGTGTCACCAAGAAAAGCATAGTTCACTCAGTAAGATAGTGTTAAATCCTCATTCTTTCTGTTTTTAAATATAGACTCTTATTTATTTTTAACTAAATTGTGTGGTATCTCATTTCTGATACCTAAAAAGAATTGATATGCAAATTGTGAAGTTCTGTTTTGAAAAACTTTAGAACCAGAAAGGATTGTAGAGATAATTTATTCTGCCACACACCCACAAAAAAAGATTTCCATAGAGAAATGTGACACTCAGGGAGATTTTCTAACTTGCTTAGAGTCATTCAACTAATGAGTGGTAATGAAAAAATTGATAATCATCTAGCTGATTCCTCGCACAAACTTATTTCCATTATTCAATGTGAAATCATTTTTATAACAGTCAATGTGCTAAGTAAAATTTCTATTTTGCATCCATATTTAAAAAACATCAATGACAACAACAAATAACATTTTATTAATGCAAACTTTCAGGAGCACAAGTCCTTTAATCCTCACAAAATAAAGGAAAAATATTTCTATCAATATATTCATTTGCCATGTTATTTTCAGGTACATTTTTATGAGTGTACAAACTGTAGAATGCCTACAATGTTTTCATTTCATATATAGATAAATGGAGTAATATAGATATAGACCGAAAGAGATAAGATGACAGTATATGGGTATGTGTATGTAAAACCTATATGGGTAAAAATCACAAATATATTCACATGTGTATATATATATATAGTGTTAATATATAACTATTCCTTCTATATGTAATTTATTGATGTATGATTAGCCTCTACTTCCTTAATGTTGTTCTGTTATAGCCACCTTTACCCATTGCCTCAGTAATTCCAATCACATTCAGAAACAGGGCCCTGTGGAAACCAGACTACACTTGAGTGACACGAACCATGCATCTCTTTGTTACAGATTTTTGGAGTTAAGGTGTCTCGGCCTTTCTATAATGTTCTCAATAAAGCTTGGTTCCTGTCTGTGCCATAGCTAAACCCATTAATATTATTTAAAAAGTCTGCTTTTACTGATTAGTATTTGCATGCAGGTCATTAGATAGATAGGTAGATAGCTAGATAATTAGATACATAGATAAGGGGAAAGGGGAGGGGCTAAGTTGGAGAGAGAGAGAGAAAGAGAGAGAGAGATTTATTTCAGAGTACAGAAGTTGACATTTTCTATGACAGTCAAGATGACAAAGGCAAAGCATGAAATGCTGCCCAGACTGATATTTGAGAAGATGGCAACTTTGCTCTCAATCTCTTACCTGACACATAATACCTACATTATTAGTATAGAAATAACTTGCACAATATAAAATTGGTAAATTAGATTATCTTCTTTTACTTGTATGTCTTGCCTAGGAGTTGAAGAAATTACAAATGTATTTAAGTGACTCACCAACCTCTATTTTCTAGCTATTAGCATGAGATTTTTTGATATATAGGTCCATTGCTTTATTATATAATTTCATTAGTTTCTATATTTCTTTTTTTATTTTAACATTTCTTTTTTCCCTAGGCATTTGGAACAACCTAGTAATTGGAATATAATGCATAAATTATATATGTGTAATGAGTATAATATATATAATTACTAAAGTACCTTATTTAATGAATGTGAAAGAATCAAGTTAGTAATTAAACAAGTTTTAAACTCTTTTTTCTTCTTAGAAATCAATTTCTTCACCTGGGCATTATCCATGACCACAATTTGAGGCTGAGTCATAATTAATTCACCTCACATGATTCTTAATCCTACACTTTTCCACATTTTCAAGTGACAAAATATAATAGGAACTGAGGAACACACTAAAATAGTATTTATGGAGGCTTTTGGTTTGCACTGAAAAGGAAAAACCTCTTTCTTTCCTAGCACTTCTTTTTATATCTCAAAAACTTTTACACAATGCAGTAAGAAAACATAGATAGGCTGTGAGTGATGGGGAAAAATGGACTGGCTGAGGATTATGGGACTTGAGTAATAAAAAGATGGTGAATTCCTTGGGTTATCTCTGTTTCTCATATGTGCAGGACAGGGCATTGAAGAAGGCTGTAAACTTCCCCCGCCCAGAAAAGGAAAAAAAGAAAACCAAGAAAAGCCTACCTCCCTAGTAAATGGATCAGGAAAAGGTGAGATATTAGAATTGTTAACATTTTTGGCAATATCATTTCTACTCTAACCAACATCTATGGGAAAAATATTCCCTCCCTGCTCCTGGGGGTTGTGAATCTTGAACATGAAGCCAAATTTCCAGATCTTTCTTGGCAGCAGCAGTGGTTCTTTAAGCATCCAATCAGAATGTTTATAGAAGGGCCAAGCAAAAAGCTGAACATTTAAACAAAAAGGCAGACGTGCAGCAGGAAGTCAGTGCAAGGTGTTGTTAATCGGTACCCTTTCTCCCCATATTCTCCAGCATAAGTGTTTTCTATTTAGTGACAAATCTTCAGTCCCACTGTCAGCAATGAGGCACAGTGAAGTGGTGTAAACAGTGCTGTTTGACACTATTTGTTCCTCCCTGGAGTAGTATCAGGTGGAATCAGCAGGGAGCTGAACTTCCACCCATGTACAGCAATAATGAGGTAGTACAATTCTTCTTTCCACTTTCTCAAGAATGGTGTAAATGGGGCCCAGTGGTTAGTTGAACATCCATCTCTCTCCAGCCAGATGTGTGTGGTACAGTGAAACAAGATGACTGTCTGCAACAGAAAATTAAATAGGATACAAGATGCGCCCAATAGATCTCAGAAGTTCCAGACACAACTCAAAATCACGCATCATTTTCAGAACCAGAACAATTATAAATTCAGTAAGAAAGATAATCAAAAATGCCAACACTGATATAACTCAGATGTTGAAATCATTTGACAAGAATTAGCAAAAATCATAAATTTGCTTTAATGTGTAATGATAAATTCTAGTAATAACTGAAAAAACAGAAAATCTCCACAAAAATGTAAATTGAAATATTTTTATAAGTTTATTTTTTTGAGAGGTGCATCAACTATTTCACTTCATAAGTGATTCAGATTGTTCCACATGAATGACAGGAGCCCAATTACTTGAGTCATCACTGCTACCTTCCAGGGTCTGCATTTATGGAAAACTTGATCAGGAGCAGGAGCCAAACATCGAATCCCAGTACTTAGATATGGGATTGGCTATCTTTAACATGAGGGTAAGTACTCAATTGATGAAACTTTTTTCAAGGCAATGTGAACCTATGGAACTGAAAAGTATTAAAAATTTAAAATCTCACTGAACTGGCTCAGTGGTACATTGGAGAAGGTAAAGAGTCACCAACTTGATGATATCAGTGGAGCAAAAGGAATTATTACATCTTTTTTAAAAGATTTATTTTATTTATTTGAAAGTCAAAGCTACACAGAGAGAGGAGAGGCAGAGAGAGAGAGAGAGAGAGAGAGAGAGAGAGAGAGAGAGAGATCTTCCATCTATTAGTTCACTCCCCAGATGGCTGCAGTGGCGGAGCTGCGCCGATCTGAAGCCAGGAGCCAGGAGCTTCTTCCAGGTCTCCCACGCAGGTGCAGGGAGTCTTTCAGGTCTCCATGTGAGTGCAGGGACCCAAGGACCTGGGCCATCTTCTAGTGCTGTCCCAGGCCATAGCAGAGAGCTGGCTCAGAAGAGGAGCAGCCGGGACTAGAACCGGCACCCATATGGGATGTTGGTGCTTCAGGCCAGGGCTTTAACCCACTGCGCCACAGCGCCGGCCCCTGAAATCATTAAATCCTAACAGTAAATGAAAACATAAGTTAACAGAGGTTCAAAGACCTGTGGACCCAAAACAAAAGATCTAACATCTGTGTTATCTTATCCCTGAAGGAGAAGATGAAAGAGCATGGAGTAGAAAAAATTATTCAAAGAAATAATGGCTTAAAAATGCCCCAAATTGGGGCCAACATTGTGACATTATTGATTAAGCTTTTGCCTTAAACCCCAGAATTTCATATGGGCACATGTTCGGGTCCTTGTTGCTCCACATCGGATACAGCTCCCTATTAATTTTCATGAGAAGACAGCAAGAGATGGCTCAAGTGATTGGACCCTTGTCACCCACAGGGGTGACCTGGGAGAAGCTCCTTGTTCCTGGCTTTGGCCTTGCCCAACTTTGACTGTTAAGATCATGTGGGGAATGAACAAGTGAATAGATCTCACTTTCTCTGTCCCTATCTCTCCCTCTCTCTGTAACTCTGCCTTTCAAATAATTACATAATTTTTTAAGAAAGAAAGAAATTCCCCAAGTTGGAATGCATAAACTTCTAGTATTAAATTGCTGAGAGATATCCAAAAAGAACAATACTAAAGAATTCCACATGTAACACATCATAATTAAACTTCTGGGAACTAAGGACAAAAATTCTAGATTGTAGCTAAAAAGAAATAACCAACAGCAAAGGAAGACCTTTCTCTCTGTCTCTCTCACTGTCCACTCTGCCTGTCAAAAATAAAAAAAAAAAAGAAAAATAACACATTGCCTATAACGGATCAAAAATTGGAATGACTGCAGATTCCTCCTCTGAAACTATGGAATTAGAAGAAAGTACATGTCATTTTTCAAGTGCTGAAATGAAAGAGCCAGCAAAAATATTCTTCAGGAATGAATGCATGTTCAAAAGAAGGCAAATTAAAAGAACTTGTCACCAGCTGACCTGCTTTAAAGAATGGTGGAAGGAATTTCTCCAAAGAGAAAGGAAGATAATAATATAAGCTTTCCAGATCTACATCACAGTTGAATGATAAACAAGCTGCTCAGTGTAACACTATCCCAGTGAATTTATTTCAGTGGAGTCTATTTGTTTATTTAATCTCTTATTTGCCTATTATAACCAAAGCTAGTGATTACAAGCTTTTGCCAGGCAGTCATTAAGGACAGAGGATACAATGCTGAACATATCAGAATTACCCATGTATGTAGGTGACAGACTGATGTAAGACAGACAAGGTGACCTATGTGTTTTATTTATAATTATTTTAAATCTTTTAAAATTATATGGGATCCATGAAGCTATGTCAAAGTATCTGTACATCATCCAGTGAATGAGGTAGGGAGAACATTCTGAGAAAATTTGAGCAGGTTGGTTGAGGAATGGTGATGACAAAGATGGAGTTGGGGGGAGCACGTAAGAGTGGAGGAAGATTCTGCCAAGTACGGGAACAACATGAACCAGGCCTGACGTTGAAGGAAGCACTTCTTAGTGCATTCTCATCACTAACAGAAAACCAATACAATGAAGATTTAATGCATAATGGAGATAAACAAGGTGACCTATGTGTTTTATTTATAATTAATGTTATCCAATTATAAATTAAAGTTAATTTAATTTATAGTTAATAAATTATTTATAATTAATAATAATGTTGAAACAAATCATTGAAAATAGAAAACAGTAAAGGCCTGAAATTAAAATTTTAAGCTTTATCTATTACAACATGAACCTGCAGCCATATTTTAAATGGGAGAGAAATTTGTTCAAACTACTAGCTCCTGTTAATCCTTACCAAAACATCTTTCAAACATCTAACAAAACTGGATGATATGGTAATGATTTTTTATGGTGATTCTCAGTGACAGCAGATAACACTAGTTTCTTCTATCTATAACTACTAGAAACAAATGTTGATTATGACTTTGTACTAACCCTTCCTTAAACATTTCATTGGCTTAATTTCTAGAGAACAATATAATTGATTATCACTTTCTTAACACCATACCACAGAGCTTATTCTAGCAGTATCCTAACTGATTTTCTTAAATTCAGTGAAGTTGCAATAGTGCTCAGCACATAACAGTTAGAAAACATACTAATTTAAGTTTGCATTTACCACAAGTACAAAACTGCCCCACAGTCCATCTAAAATGTTCTAGGAAAGCATGAAAATTTAACACCACTTACTGGGCTATGCTACAATTGTATATCAGTTGTGTGCTACCAGATACCCATTTTACATGGAGAGGGTGAGAGATCTGCATAGACTGGATAAAGCAAGCAGATTACTCCATGGTAGCCTACCAATCTCAGTGAAGGAGTGGCTTTTTGGCTGATTTTTGTCAGCTATTCTTCCCTTGTGGATATTCTGCCTCCTTTGTGGATTAATCTTATTCTCTCTCATCCTGAATGCCTATTATTGTATCACATACAATATTTCTTGCTGTCTCTTTCTCTCTCTCTTCCTCTGTTTTTATGTTGTTGAGTTTTTGAGTTTCTTATTTATTATGGATATTAATATTTTGTTTTTGAAGAATAACTTGCAAAGATTTTCTCCCATTCTGTCAGTAGTCTCTTCATTTTGTTTCCTATGTTGTGTAGAAGCTTCTTAGTTTGATATAATTCCATTTGTCTATTTTTGCTTTCAGGGTGGGTTCTTAACCAAACAATCCCTTCCCCACATTGAGTGTTTCCCCTGTTTTTCTGCTTGCTTTGGTATTTTCAGGTCTTGTACTTAGAGCTTTGATCCATTTTGGATTTTGCATCTGAACATAGGATAGTGATTGCTAGATACTGGGAAGAGTTGGAATAGGGGAGTTACAGGGAGGTTGGATAACAGGCACCAAGTCACAGTTAGAAAGAAGGAATAAGTTCCTATTATCTGTTATAGATTTTCTGAGCAAATAAAAGAGAGCAGGTTGAAGGTTATCATCATAAAGAAATGACAAAAAGAAGGGAATGTCAATTACCCTGATTGATCAGTACACATTGTATACATTTATTGAAATGTTTTAATTCCCATAAACATCCACAGTTAAAATAACTTAAAAGATAAAAGAGACCCCAGAGTGATCCTGGTGAAGACACAGTAGAAAGAATGCCCTCTATGAACAAGACTGTCCCAAATTCTGAATGTTCTCACAGTTTTATCTTGGATTTTTGAGACTCCAAACTGTTAGAAATAAATACCCTAATATATAATATTTTGTTATAGCAGCCAGAATGGATTAAAACTTGGGGATATATATCATATAACTGCAGAGGAAATCTTTCAAAAGAAATCCTTATAGACCCCTAAGGATAAAAACACCTTTCAGAAAAACAATTAGATTTTAAAATACACTGATTTTAAATTTAATAGTTTTCATACTTCCCTAGATTTAAATTAACTCAAGGTAAACAGAATAATGACTCTACTAATACTGATGGCTTTCTGAATTGGTTGTTTACTGCTTCAGGTACATACCAGATGCACGAGGTATGTATATCAAGTCTTCTACTGGTTTGCCAGTTAAAGTTTAGAGTATGGTTTATTTATTTATTTATTTTTTTTTTTTTGAGAGGCAGTTACCAAGAGGTCTTCCATCTGTTGATTCACTCCTCCCCAAATGACTGCAATAGCTGGAGCTGGGCTGATCCAAAGCCAGGGGCCTGGGTTTCTTCCAGGTCTCCCTCATGGGTGAAGGGGCCCAGGCACTTGGGCCATCTGCTGCTGTTTTCTCAGGCCATTAGCAGAGAGGTGGATCAGAAGAGGAGCGGCTGGATTGGAACATGTGCCTATGTAGGATGCTAGCACTGAAAGTGGAGGCTTAACCTACTATGCCACAAGCACTGGCCCCACAGATACTTTTTTCAAGACACACTAAAAATATCATTTTTGAAGTCTTAAGCTAGGGATGAGGTTTCACATTTCCTTTTAAAATACTTGCAAGTTCTTTGGTTCTTTGTGATGTATGTGATTAATGTTTACATTGGTTTCTCAGATTCAAAATAGCTCTCTATTATTCCAAAATTCACCATATTCCCTATTCATTTCCCCAGTATTGTATACTCTAAGTAATTTACTTAATTTTCATTACACAAAATTTCAAATTAATAAATTTGTCAGTTTTTATAACACAATCTCTTTATTAATATTGTTCTCCAAATGTATAAATTTGGTGTATCAAACATGTAACTATCACTTTTGTTACTACTTCTGAAGTCCTTAATCAAATTCAACATGCACTTATGAGCATATGCTCTATGTCAGGAGCAGAGCTAGGGCTACTGAATACAAAACAAAGAACTTATATGAAATTTCCAAGTTCTGGTACATTGTGCGGAGTAACAGTTACAGAACAAGATTTTTTGAATCCCAGTAATCAGTAATTCTGATGTAAGTTGCTAATGATAGGACTGAGCAAAATCCCAATTTTCTAAATTTATTATATATTATTTATTATATATTAAGCAGCAGTGAGTTCCAACTTGGACCCTGTGTAAAATGAGATTTTAGAGAAAACATTCTTTTTTCTTGTACTTGGTGTTCACTACCTAGGGTTTCTTTCTCTATGTATTTTTGGTACTTTCTGTCTGTAGTCTGGCATCCCATAATTATACTTTATGATGTTTGTGCTGTCTGTACTTTCCCTGATGCTACTTTGTGACAGACAAAACAAATACTTACTATGTAATAACCCAGTTCTTCAGTTTTCTTTGAATTATCCCTGTTTTTAAGCATATTTCCACTTCGACTTATTTCCTGCCCAATAACCTCACCAAACATAGTCAACTTGACAATTCATAGAAGAAGAAAAAAATACAGGTAACTGTTTGCATTTCCGGTGTTGAGGGAGTTTTCTACCATGCACTGTAGTAGTATTCTCTGAAAGCAAACAGACAAAAAAAATTCCATCCCCATCTGAGAGAGAGAGACGGACAGAGACTTGTTTTCTGTCACTAAGCAAGGATTTTAATTGCTACACAAAATAAAAGGATTATTTTGTGCATAGTAAAGAGTTCAAATCACAATGTTAAAACTTAAGAGATGATTTCACTTAGTGACGGATTCTTTTAGATTCTTGGTGTGAATTGATTTTTGATTTACTTTGAGGATAGCACTATCATTATCATCACATGTATTCTATGCAATACATGTTCAAATTTTTGATTTAAATATTAATATTAATCCGTTAATGTGTATCATGAGATCCTCTACTCTCAAGAAAAATAATGATGTAGAATAGTAGAAAAAGCAAAAGATTTTGTGTTTAGTCTCTGACTTTCTTTGCCTATAAAATAGGATAATAATATTTCACAGATTTAAAGTAGGAATGATACAAGGCCACTTAAATTATGTATTTTTGTAACATTCAATAAAACTTTTAAATGGAATGACATGTTTGATAATTGGTTATAAAATAAGATATTAAATTGCTTCAATACATTGGCATAATTCTTAAAAACAGTATCTTCATATTATAAAATATGAGTGCAGAAGTCCTGCTTTTAGATTTTTTGCAAAAATAGGACAGCTCCTTGATTTTCTAAGATGTATAAACAGCATATGTGAAATGAATCTGGGCTAAGATAATTGGTTTCACTTTGATATTCCTGAGTTTCTACATTTACATTAGCTCTACTACCAGAGAGACATGCTTGTTTGTTTTTCTCTAAGTGGGTCTATAATAATGTTTAGAGAATATAATGAACAGAATATATCTGGAATCATGTACATTAATTTCTCATTTTAACCATGATTTTAAATAGAATACAAACATCAGTGAAAGAGTAAAAATGTGAAGAGAAGCCAGAAGAAGAAAAATCTGAAGCAGATGATCACTGATGCAGGTGGAGGGGAGAAAGCTGTTCTTGCAATTGAAGAATAAGAAAAGAACTGATGGTCATTGTGTGTGGATGTGATAGCCACTCCCCAGAACTGCATTGAGGAAGCTGCTCCGTTAGAACAGTAGAGAGCACAGCTTGAAGGATCTTTGCAGCTGCCAGGAAACTTTGTTATCAGAAAGAATGAGATTGTGAGATACTAGAGAAATGGATATCTATTCAAAAATCACCTTGCTATTGATTACCCAGAACTGGAAATTTATTACTCTGTAAATCTTTGTCTGAATTATTAATTAATATTTTTAATCCATTTGTACTTGTTTCTAAGTTACCATCTACCTTAAGTGCTGGTAATAGAAGTGGCATTGTTTCATATAGAGATTAAATAAAATTGTCTACTTATCAAATTATGCTTTAGGTGGCTTGATGATAAATCTGCCAAAACCCTAAATGTAAATCCTTCCATATTCACTTTGTGTTTCACAAGCAAAGCTAATGACAAATTTTTCTTAGTGAGAGAAATTACACATGTGATGGGTGAAATTAACAATATCTATCCAATTCATTCCACTAGTGTTTATCATATACAGAATGCTCTATAAGGGACTCTGCACTAGATTCTGGCAACCCACAGATGGATTAATAGGACAATGTCCATGTTTACATGATGTGCAACTCCAGATGGGGATTCTAGAATAGACTGCTGAGATACACAGATTCCATCTCTGATTAACTGCAGTGTATATGTGCTTGGAAATGTATATAATTTTTCTTGTTTTTTAAAGTAAAAATAGTGGTCCCCCTTTTAAAAAATTAATGATAAATTCAATTATTTGAAATCTGTTCAGCAATTATGTATTCTATGTCCCAGACTCTTCTAATTCCTAATTTCTAAGCACAAATTCATAAATTGTGAAGATTAAATTCTTTAACTTAAACTTTCCAAACTTGTTTTATAAAGTACTGCTTTTTTTAAGAACTAAATATTTGTACAGCCTGCTCAAAATTGAAGAATGAAAGAACTGACTGTTAAGAGTTCTAGAATCGTTAAATTTCTTTCTGAGAAAAAAAAAAGAAAAAGATATATGGTTAATGGGTATAAAAACTTTTGTAGTACTTCATTATCTCTGATCTACTTAAAGACCACTGACAACAGTAATACCAAGACATCCTTGAATCTGGTTTACAGTTTAACAATTCATTAGGGAAAAGCCATTTGGAATTGAATAGGCCTAAATCCACACCTTTATTAATAATGACAGAAGTAATGGAACTTAATGAAGTAGATATCCATAAGAAGATATCACATGCCCATTTTCTAAGTTTTGTACACCTGAGAAAATATGTTAATATAAATAATTGTTGTGTTAAAACTATAGCCAAACATATCTGCAGGTTTTAAGCTGTCTACAATAATTTTACATTCTCAATGAATAATGTTTAACATTTGAACCAAAAACAGTTCGGCACGAATAATTAAAGGCTTAAGTTAAATACATAGACAGTCATTTAAATTTAGATCTGCAATAACATTTACTATTATTCTCCAAGGCTTTGACTGCTTGACAGAAACAAAGTACTCTGGGATTAATTTCAAGAAATGGTGCCAACTGTGCCGCAATTTGCTGTAATTAAGACATGAAAGAACACTAAATATTCAGATTAAAAGAAGCATGATGGAGCATGATAGAGAGTCAAGGTGGGGCAGGGAGCCAATAAAAAAAAAAAGCTGGGGTTACCATATTGATGGATATGAAAATAACACCAGGATTGTTATCAAGATTTCTTTTAAAGAAGTATATTTGTGTGTCTTTTTAATCTTTTGATTGTATTTAATGCCTTTCCTCACAGAAATTTTTTTTAAAGCTGAGACAGGGAGCATTAGAAAGATAATAAAATTGAAAAAGAAAATGACAAACATAGTATTCTTATAAAGCTAATTAGTGTAAGTGGTGTGGAGAAGTCATTAGGAGGGTATCATAATTATCTTTGTGGTGGAAGGATTTCCCTGTGTGTCACATTAATGTAGTTTGCTTTTGAGCTAAATGAAAGAGCTGTATAGGTGTTAACTCAAAGGGATTAAATACAGTTTTTGTATTCATTATTCTTTCTGTTTCAAAGAGAACGAATTTACTTCATACAACTAGTTTTCTCTTTCTTTTCCTAATAATTATGGAAAATATTTGTCTTTGAACATTTATGTATTGATTGGCACTATATTTAGGTTGATGGTGAATTCCCTTCACTCCCCGCTGAAATTTTTTAAAAGATTTATTTATTTACTTGAACATTAGAGTTACAGATAGAGAGGGAGGGACACAGGGAGAAATAGAGATTTCTTCCTTCCACTGGTTCACTCTCCAGATGGCTGCAATAGCAGGGCTGGGCCATGCGGAAGCCAGGAGCCCAGAGCTTCTTCCCCAGCTCTCACATGTGTGGCAGGGCCCAGGTACTTGGGCCATCCTCTGCTGCTTTCCTGCAGTGAGCTGGATTGGAAGTGGAGCTGTTGGGGCATGAACAGTCTCTGGCTTACCTAAGGTTACACCACAGTGTTGGCCCCTGACATCTTTTTAAGGGTCTTTTAATATTTGCTCTTAGAAGAGATGGATATACTTGTTCCAGTTGCTAATGGGGGAGTTACATGATCTCTAGTATCACATAGCTCAAAATAGTGGAATGCAACATAAAACGTTCTTCATAAAAGGCACCATTGTAATGTTTTGTTTTGTTTTGTTTTTTGTCTTTGCAGGCTATATGCAAAAGATAGGACTTTCTAAGAAAGGCGAAACCTGGCCTCCTACCTGCACACAGAACCATCGCTATCGAAGCCTGTGAGTTGAAGGGCCATGACCATGATCAGAAGACTGACAGCAGGAACCTACTCTATGTTGCAGGGACAAAAGTTATGTGGAAAGAGCAATCACCATCACCAATGCTGGTCTGCAGCAGCCAAATGGCCATGCACAATCTGCATGGAACAGGGCTGTGTGAGAAGCAGCAGTGTACTCCACACTGTGAGGTTCAGAAGAATGTGAATCTTGCTAACCTCACACTGAGGCTACATGATTAGAGGCTACAAATAGGAAATGTGGATCTTTTCAGACTTTGAGGTAGATGCTGCAAGGAGCCAACATCTTTGGGAGAAAGGATAAAAACAAAACTGACTTGTTTCCACATGCAGAGATTCGCATAAATGTGTTTAACATCTCCTAGAGTCAGACTACAGGTTAACTCTAAGTGATGTGGAAGTACTCATTCGAAAAGGAAAAGCATAAAATGAAGGGCTTGTAGTGTTGTATAATTCAAATTAAGATCTAGCCTAGAATTTTACCATTCTAGTAAAAGAGTTAAAAAGACATCAAAGTGCATCACAGACACACATATTTACATAAATTAGATAAGATCAAAATAAAAGTTTGTATTACTATCATAAATAATATTGACTATAACTTATCTTACATAATATACAGCACTGAATCTCTGGGGTTAATGTTCATAAATTTATTAAAGGTTTTATTTTCCATATAAATAAATAGAATGAAGTAATGGACATTATTACCATTATTATTACCTGTGAATTATTGTATGACTGAACTTCATGTTGTAATACTTTTATGAAATAGAATATTAATGAAATTATTGGCTGCATAATAGACAGCCTTTGTCAACTCCTTAATTTTTCCTTCCACTATTCACAAGGTTGCCAGATACATGTTTCTGGATAAAACCCCCTAGAGGTCTCCTGCAAATTCTTTTTCAATACAACCAGATCATTGCAGATAATTGTATTACACAGTGTATCGATCCAAAATCGTTGTGCACCGGAAACATCTGAAAAAACATGATTATAGCTTTCTGTTTATTGTTCGTACATCATATAAGCAGGCTTTTGTGTGAATCACCTGTAAGAAAGGCAAGGTGGAAACATCAGAGAAATTACCTCTTTACAAGGATCTATTGATCACTTTAAATCAAAGAAGTATGTTTGACATAAGATTACCTGCCAGTTTGAACATTAGGTACACTATGTTATAGCCTGGGGCAGTTGTAAGTCTGACAAAGGGATTGTAAATAAAGCATGCAGCTGTGAGCGCCTCTGGCTGGGGATCAACTCAGGCTCAAGTCCAAGGCATAGGTAAACTTAAAATAATTTACCCGATTCTAACCAGCACCTAATGAATCCGAGTAGACTCAGGAGATCTGTGACACATAAATCTTGTAGTCATTTTGAAATGGCAAACTTCATAGAAAATTCACATCATTCAGTGCAGATAAAAATTTCTTTTTGTATGTATGCTACAAGTTGTCTCAAGTAATCTTAAAGTCACTCTGTTGGCATAAGTAGATTCTTCTAAAAAGAAGACTTCCTGTAACATTTTTATAGCCATAATCATTTGTATGTGATGTTATTTTCCAAAGTTATTTTAACTAAAAGATCTCTTAATTTTAATGTCTGAAATTTCCCATCAAAACTCATATTAAAAGTTTTCATGTTGTTCTCTTTCTAAAAAATAAATACAGATTGT
Source organism: Sylvilagus floridanus (assembly GCA_949820135.1). Classification (NCBI taxonomy): domain Eukaryota; kingdom Metazoa; phylum Chordata; class Mammalia; order Lagomorpha; family Leporidae; genus Sylvilagus; species Sylvilagus floridanus. Next base: position 105,161,332 of record OX463241.1, read on the forward strand.
GAAAAGAGAAAAATCATGTACAATGAAATGTTTCACTTAAACTGCCCGTAACTTCAGTAACAATGTTAACATCATATTATTGTAAAAATATTGACCTTTTTTCCATTTGGTTACATTTTCTGATTGATCAAAAACACAGAGACATTAATGCTTTTACACCGTTTTTAACCTTGAAAAATTTTTGTTCTAATTCTGAAAGCAAATTTGCAAGTTCCTTATTGGACTCTCTTCCTACACTTTAACATGTGTTGAAATTATTAAACATTTAATTCATTTGTTCAAGGGAGATGCTGATGTATTCAGAATTTAATAAAGATGAGCTCTGGGTGATGCATTCTTCCTTGTTAAATATTTAGCTGTTTGCGTTAGCTCTGTGGTTTCCTGAGGCACAAATTTAAACTGTTAATATATAGCAGGTTTAAGCTATAAAATGGTAGAAGCTATAATTTTTTTGTGGGATAAAACTGGTCGTTTTGAGCATTTCAAGCAAACAATGAAAACATGTATGCACATATTTATTGAAATATAAACACTTTGTAGTTCAAAATCTATAAATGAGAAACTGATAATCAGATAATTTTAGATTTGCTTTTGGGGGGCACACCACTTGACTTCAAAGTGATAAATGCAGGTAGCTTCTTTAGAATGTTGTCTTTAAAAGACAGCTGATGTAAGAGTGTTACATCTTTGTTCACAACTTTATGGAAGCATAAGAAACACTATTTTTAACATAAAATCAGAATCATTAAAAGGAAAAATGTTATTTTAAAAACATATGCCCCCTTCTTTAGCTATTTCTGTTGATTTGGGGATCCTAAAAGTGTTTCCTTTTTTTTTCTTCGATTTAGACCGCAAGATTGAAATTACTGATTTTCATAAAATATAGTGTAATGCATTAAATATCCAATTTGACTTCTTAATATCTCAAAATATACTATATAATATAAAGTTTATACATATCCAAAATATAGTTAAAAATAAAATAATTGATAGCATTTACATTTGATGGTATGTATTTGAGGTAACAGAAATTTACAAAAACAGATAAACACCTTTATAAAGGAGATCCTGTGAACAAAATGTACAGATATATATCTATAGGAATACAGTCAACAAAGAACAAAGGAAAATGTCTTTGTCTTAAATCACTTATTTTTTGAGAGCTTGAAGCATACTTCCTGAGTCTGTGATGGTCTAATGAAAGAGTGCCATCTATTGGATGACCTTGAAAAACTGCTTAAATTTCATAAATACTGTACATGAAAATGCAGCATTGGAAAATGACCATTTTGGCAAAATTTGCAGTTGTATTAGTCTTTCCTCTATGTATAGCTATATCTATATGTATATACCTGAAGCCTATGCTAAATAAAGTTCAGAAATGCCTTTTATCAATGTTATTCTTTTTAATATAGTTATGTAGCAATACAAGTTTCACATATAAACTCAGCAAATTATTGTCTGATTAAGACATATAATTTTTTAAATCAAATGTTTACAAACTTAAGATTGCTGACTTGCATCTTGTGTTCCCTCATGCCTACCTTTGTTTACTTGTGCTTTAAATAAAGGAATCTGAGGATTGACGCATGAGCTTGTATTTTGACAAGGATCTGTTTAAATCTTCTTCAAAGTTGCACTGCATTAAATTTAAGCAACCCCCACCCCGAAAAAAAGGAAAACAAAACACATTAGCTTGGTTTTTTAAAAGTAAATGTCCTTGTTTTATCTTTCAGCCCAAGAACTTGCCAGTCAAGATGAAAAACTTCTTCTAATGGAATCCAGCTTGAAAGCTACTCAAGAGCAGCTAACTGAGCAAATAGCAGAAACAGTTCGCCAAGAACAGAACAGTAGAAAACCCCAGGCAGAGCTGAAGACAGTGACAGAAGGGATTATTGCTTCTGAAGAAGAAAAAAATGATTACAAGTGAGTTATTTTTTTAGTATTTCAGAAAGCTTTACTTTACATACTGAAATCAAGTCCATCCTTTGACTTTGGTTGCTAAATATTTAGCTCTCTGTGTCTTGCAAAAGGTTATAAGCGTATGTACTAGCTTATACACTACACTGTTGGATCTACAATAGAAAAACTTTACATTTGCTCTGTTCTCTAACTAAAATGGCACATGTTGAAAATTTTAACAGTCCTGTTCCAGATTCTAAATAATGATGTGGTGCTCAACTTTCATGTTAACTATCAAGAAATGTTCAAGGTGGATGCAAGAGAAAGAAAGAATACACTGTATTTCTGCAGCACCTATCTGCCAATGGCATTCTCATCTTTCTCCTTTTGGAGTCCAAAGGTTACATATGGCTCTTGTTGCCTTTCTTTATTGTTAAAGTAGCTGCTCTAAGCAAGACACTATTAAATTGAGAGACATTTGGAGTAGACTTTTGGTCAGACAATTGAGGCAAGTGAGAAACTCTGAAGAAAGGAAATTAAAATCTGTGCTAGTTTTGAAAAGTCATGAAAACTGTCCTCAGTAAAACATCTTCTGGTATTAATTTCTGTTTTGATCATCTAGATATTTATGTAATGGTTATACCTATTACAATGTTTTCAGATTTTGTCATTTATTTTTCAAATAAATGTTAAAGCATTTCTTTTTTAGAGTTCTTATAATTAGGTGCTCTATACTTTCTGTCGTTTTCTTGGTCTGTTATAAAAATATAATTATGAAAGTAGTATAACCACGTGAACCCTTCTCTCTTTCCTTCTCCCCTTCCCTTCTGCAGTCTCTCCCCACCCCACCATGTGTCAAGAATTACACTTTACTCACTGAACTTTGGTTAAATTGAGTAATCACAACTAGATAAAGCACACACATTTAAACTTTTTGTTCTCCTGTCATTCATAATTTTGAACACAGTACTGAGGCCAGTTTGCATTTGGTATTAACTGATTTTCATGGGCCAAATTCTAACCTGACATTACTTATTGTATATTTAGATAGATGTATCTATTAATAGGATTTCAAAACATCGTACATGATAAGTGCAAAATAAGTTTTAATTTATAATTTGAAAAGCTAATAACTTTAAGATAATATTTTTGAAATCTGTTCATGAGGAATTTATTTCTGGTTTTCAATTCAAAGATTTAATCCAAGGCACTCAAAATAACTCTACAGTCCAAACTGATGTTTTAAATACAATTAAACACTCAGATAAACTCTGCTGTTGACTGAATTCAGAAAAATGGAAAAGCAAATATTAAAATGCAGAAATTGATATCAAGGACTAAAATCAGTTTCTTTTGGGATAACCAAACCAATGTATTATTTTTGTAAATATTATAAATGTTTAAAGTAAGTTTATTATTAGGGGGATGATATGTGGAAGATATGTTGAGAGAACAAATATGAAAAAATATTGTGAGCACTAATATAAAGCTAAAGGTAGTATTTGTTGTCAACTTAACTTTATTAATATAATGCCCAGGTTTTTCTGTATTTAGTTGTCATGTAAAGACACATATTTTCAGCACAATTACACAAAATATTATTTTTGAGCTGAAACTGAGAATCTGCTTCCAATATTGGATTTTTTAAGTAAATAAATCATACAGGGATTCATCCAGTAAAATACAGTGAATTATCAAATTTGTTTTATGTGCTTGATCATTATTTGTGTATTTTATATTATAATATACCTTTATCATGAAATTAAGTAGAATGTTCTTTCTTAATGTGAAAGTACTAGTGAGATCTATAAATATCAGTTAAGGTCTAAGAGTAACTAAAATTACAGTATTAGTTTACGTTTTTAAGTCTACTTCTAATGGTTTGCAGTTAAATATCTTAGAAGTTAAAAACATTATTATGTCATAAGACAACGTTTAATTTTAAAGAGACTTAAAATGACCATAATCAAACTATGATGGTTTCTTGATAGAAATATGTGCAATTTTCTTTTAAAAAGCATCCTTAACACTACACTGTCACAGGATTTGCCTACAGGCTATATATGTGTCTCTAAACATGAAAAATATTCAACACTGTTTCAGCTTGAAACAAAATCAAATATTTTGGGGCTTAGTAAATAAAAAAATTGGCTTTTTTTCATTTACACAATCAACAGATGATATGAGTCGACCAAATTAACCAGTCAACTTGCTATTGACAGTGCCAGAGAGTGTGGCCTATACCAGCCAGTCGAAAGGCAAATGTCATAAGACATTCCAGCATTATGGTTAGTTCCTTTAGACAACCATCACTTACATGGAAAAGTCTGGATTCTGACTAAATGGTGGAGGGTGAATGTGTAGAGCATAAACTTATAGTCCAAGACTAGGATAGTTTGTAGAGCTTGCAATCACAGTAGAATTTTGCTGAGGACGTCATAAATCTCTCTGGAACATGACAGTCTGGGTTTTTTTTTTTTTCACATAAGAGAAACTCATTTCTGAAATTATGGGATTTTTTTGATTTTACAAAAAAGAAAGAATTAAAAACCTCAAATGCGATTTTAAAAATGTAACTGTATTTGCCATTGAAAAATAACTAGACATAACATTTTAAGGTATATACTGCACTTTAAGCATATGTGAGGATCTTATAGTTATTTTTCTAACAGGGACAGTGTATCTAAGTTGTTTTGACCAGTCATTATGTGAAATCTGTTTCCTTCATTCATTGACTTTGGGATATTCACTTAGAGTCAGCCAGGCTCTTATATTACTGAAATCTATTACTAGGTAAGTCATTTCTTAACTAACCTTAAGATAATTTAAAAAGAATCATGCAAAAATTATAATTAAGTAATCAAAGGGAAAACTTTTTTCAAATATGAAAAAGTAACCCTGTTTTTGAAATTTAGAGGAGCACACAGGATTTAGATTTTATTCTTCCCCTCCTCTTTTTGAACTAAATGTAGAGAACACAAACCATCCACTCAGTATAAGCCTGTTACACTTGAAAGATTTGTTCTGAATGTCCAGTGGGAACCTGGAAATCGTAATAATTTGTAGTATCGATTGAGTGAAGCTATGCAGCTGGGGCCTCTGGTGAATAGACAGGAATAGACATTTTATTGATTAACTTTTACAGTCATATTTTCAAGACTCCGCAGCAACATAATTTTCACTTCCCAGCTTTGTGTTGCTGCATCATGAAACTTGGATTCTTCTCCCTTAACATTTACCCACTTGAGGAAAAAAGTATGGACATGTTTTGCCAGGACTGTGTTCTGCAGAGATGCATAACTTTCTGGAAAATGATTTATTTCAAGTGCTACTCTACCACAAACAGTAGAAAGGAATGCTCTGGTTATAACAGTTTGGGGAAATATCATTATGACAACTATTTGGTAATTAAACTTCTTGTTTTCTCATTCTTTCCGTGCTTAGGAATCTTAGTTGTCCAACTATAAATTCATGCATATGGGAATCAAATGAATTATCTTATGATGCCTTTATTTTTTCTTATTTATATTTTATATCTTGTATGAGTAGCAGAAAAAAATAATTGCAAAGAAGAATCTAATTTATTTTGAAATGAAAATTATTAGATATTTATTAAGTCATTTTGGCAGAATTTCAGTGTAGGAAAATATGAATATGTTCCTATTGGACATATGGAATATTTCAGTAGTCTTAGGAAAGTTTTCTTTTAATTTTTGCAATCAAAATATGCTACATATATATAGCTGAAAAAGTTACAAGCATTTTATGTATGATCATAAGTTTTTCTATAACAAATTACTTATGATGTCACATTTTTGTCACTGGCAAAAACTGCAAAGCTTTCCTTTAGTTTATATATGTGGAGACATTTCATTGGAATTTTATATAAAAGCTGATATCTAGAAAGCAAATCAGAGTTGAAAATGGGATTTTTTGGAAAAGATTAACTGATTTCTGATTTTTCTCTTCTCTCATCTGTGTATTTTATTTTTGACTTTGAAAAATTCATTCAAATAAATTTTTCCAAAGGTAAAACATGGAAGATTCATGTCACTTCACAAGCACAGAAAATATGAAATAATATTAAATTAGATAAAAATTTAGCAACAAATTATTCACTGTTAAGATAATTCATGTAAGATGTACTTTACGCCTGATTTATTTAATTTTAAGATATCATTTTTGTTGATGATGATTGAAAATTAACATACAGTTTCAGTCCTAGAAATTCATAGATTTGATTTAAGTTTTCAAAGCATTTTTAGTTTATAATTTGCTTCTCATTTAATTTAAAATGAAAAATTGGGTAACACATTCCTACTTATTAGTGTGACACTGATATATTTTTCTCATTTTATTGAATATTATTTTTTTCAGAGAATTCAACTAGCTTGTAGTTTGCTTTCTACTGATTTTCAAAAATACAGCTATTGAGAGTTTGGTCTGAATTTTCTTTTGTGGATCATAAATTTATTGTGGAAAAGGCTTTAAAAGCACTCTTTTGCATAGTTTCTAATTAAAGACAGTACTTGTTGAAGTTTCAAAACTATTTCAATTATTGTGTTTCAAGACATGTTACTTGTATATATGTATGTTATATATCCAATTATATCATATATATCATGTTTTTAATGCTAATGAAATTTATTTTTAGTAGTGCAAAGTTGTTTTTAAAATATCGGGGAGTTAATATTTTATTCACGTTAAAATAATATTAAAATACAATATAAAGAATACAGGTTACTTTTATAACTTCTGTGCGCTTTCTTTAAAGAAAGCACTTGTCTGTGTAATCAAGTATGTGATTTAAATTTATTTATCAAAATAAGGAGCACAATTAATACAGATCAAGTAATAAACATAAAATATAAAAGGCCTGAATTGAGATTGATTTCAATATAATCCTGTGGAGGAATCCCTACTTATTGATCAATTTTAAAGCCCATGCATAGCACTTAGAAAGATAAAGTAAGCAAGGTCAGATAATCAAAGCATTTAAATAGTAAAAACAGCAACTGCCACTGTAGACTGCTAAAATAAATCCATAATACAAATTGCTTTAGTAAAAAGTGGATGAGCAGCTGATCTTCCTATTGAACTCTGATACTGTGCAGTGACCACACTGGGAAAAGAATTGGGAGAAATGCCCTAAAGATCAATATTGAGTGAGATGTAGCAGGAATTCATTTTGAACATGAAAGCATTACAGGTGCGAGAGTATAGACATCTTCAAGAGATGTCATCAAGTGGAGATTGTTTAATACAGCTAAAAAGTGCCATCTATGAATGATACTGCCAAATAAGTTACAGAAATGCTCTCTTGACTGTTTCAAGAAATTATTCTAGTAGCATAAAACAGCTCTAGCATTTGAAAATGTAGGAAGTTGAGTTTACAATAAAATAGTAGTGCATTAGTTCTCTATTATATTATACATAAACTCGTCACTAATACACATTGAAGATATCAAAGAATTATGTAATGGTAGTCTCCAGCCTTGTGCAGAGGTATAAAAATTAATTATAAAATAGAAGAAACACTTTGTGGAATTGTGTGGGTAAGGAATATTCATGGCAGGACTTCCTTTTGAAATGTGTTGGGATTTGGAGAACCCTATTTTGAATGAGAGTTTTGCAGTCTTCTGACTTACTACATTCTTGGCTTTAGTGAACACCAATGGGAATTTGGAGTATCTAGATCTATGAAAAGTAGATTTATATTTAGCATTTTTAACTACTTTGCTTATAAAATTTGATTTAAACTTCTATTGAACGAGACATCTTCATGACTTCACTGAAGTTTTGTGGGAAACAATGTGATTTGTCATAAGTATATGTAGTTTTATTGTGTTGTGGAACAAACTGATTCATCAAAGTGGGCAATAATGTCATTTAATTATTTCTGACCTTTTCTCAGGTTCCCATTGATGTCATCTTTACATCACGACCTGTTTTCAAAGCCTCTAAATTCATTCATAATCTTATTACATGAATAGTATTGTGTCATGACAATAGAATTTCCCATTCAGATTGTTACTAGGTAGTTCTGATGTACTATCAATATAGCTTCCTAGTAATTTCAGTGTCCTATTTAAATCTTTACAATACCACTGACTGATGAACTTTGAGACTGTATTAATAGAAACATTTCTAAATTGAACTCTTCAGTAAATGACTTAAACAGTTGAATTATTTTAAGCTATTTTCTTCTGTACCAGAGAAGCAAGAAAGGAAATTGAGTTTGGTTATATTTAAGAGAGAATTTCCATATCAAAATGAAATATAAAACTGAGGCTCTGGGCTTAAAAGTTGATAACTTAGGGTTAGTTTATTCCATTCCCTTCTTACCATAATGAACGGTTACTTACAACTATTGTAGTCTCTATGTTTACTGTATGAATTGCTGATGGCAGCAACTTTACTGGTAAAATTGTGAAACAATATTCATAGTTGTCAGAAAAAGGGCATTCTATTTGCATTCATTAGGAACCTGGAGGACTGCACAGTGTGTGTTTCGTTTGGGATGTTGCAGTTATTGATTTATATACAGCTGTAGGAAAAATTAATTAGGATTATATTTCACTTATTACTGCAGGGTGTATAATAGGGGAAAACACTTTTCTTAGAAGGTTGAACAGAAAATATCTGAATGGAATCACTGTTAAATCACAACTACCTTATCAAATAACTTTTTATGTTATACTATTTAAGGCTTAGTACATTTGTAGAAATTAATCAATACTTTGAAAAACGAACTTTAGTACATATCATAGTAATAATGATAATTTAAATGGCTAAATAAACCATTTTCTTCTGTTAGTTGGAGCTTACCTTTCTATAAGCAAAGTCTATGTATATTTGTCTACTGTGAGTTTGCAGACATCAGGAAGCTTTTTGCCCAAAGAATTAAGGAAAAGCAGAACACAGAACAGGATCGGGTCAATTCTCAAGGAGAAGAAATATATTCCAGAAATGAGAGTTGCAGAAATAAAAGAACAGGAGAGAAAAGCTTACTAATTTCTATATTTTCGGTCTCAGAAACTGCATGAAGCTAGCTTCTTTTATGGCTTTAACACTTGAACTGAACTGGAATACATTATATTGACAACACCTATTCTCAGTGTGATAAGATTAGATTTCACATTGTTTTAAAAACTCTGTTTGGCTCCTTTCTATGAACACCATGCATTCTTTAACTGGGAAATAATTGAATGCAGTTCTCCACATTGTTTATATGTGACACATGTTTGAGATTAATCAAATTGTAGTCACTTTTAATTAACAGCAGAGAATAATTTCAAAATGGGCAGAGCCAGATGACAAAGAATAGTTTGTGTGTTCAAGACATACTTTATGAATGGAAACACATGCCTATTGCGATATTTGTAACTTGAAAATTTTATTAACTTCCATGTTGTCTTTTAGATATTTAGCATTGTAAAAGAAACCTGCTCTCTGGCCTAAAGTGGGCACTTGGGCATAAAGACAACATTTGGGAAAAACAAATCATACCACTATAAAAACTAAAACTAAATTTACAGTCCTAATGTTCATAGACTTGATGAAAGAATTTTATAAAAGGTCACCAGCAAAACTCAGTACATATGCAAACTTCTTCTTTGTTCTTATAGATTAAATAATGCCTAAATATTAATTCCTAGAAATAAAGTACATGACTCTACTTTCCAAAACTTTCAGCCTAGTTTTCCTCAGGTATGATCACAAAGATCTTTTTCTCTGTTTGCCTACTAGAATGAAAGCTTGGTGACTATTAAGCCCTCATATACCATAGACTTTCTTTGTTTCAAATACTTTGAGTTCCTTCAAGAGAAAGCTGATTTAACTTGAATAGTATAGGAAATTGTCTTTCTAGAGTGATAGGCAGTATTTTTTTTTTACCTTGGCATAGTTAGTATTCTATTGTAAAACTTATGTGAGATAATTTGAGATTCCCTGAAAACCCTTGACTTTTGAATCTCTCTATTGTAATTTGTTTTGAGGAGAGTGCTGGGTGCTAGATCAGTGAAGAGGCAATTAACTAAGAATTTTATAAAACCATGGAAGTAAACAGCAAAAACTTTGAATTACTTTCTTAACTAAAACAAAATGACTGGAACTCTATTTCTTAGGAAATTTTACTGATAAAGCTCTCGCTCCCTCGCTCAGTCGCTCTCTCTTTCCGTGTGTGTGTGTGTGTGTGTGTATATCCTCAATTTATTGAAAAGCTATGTTGTAAAGGCATTGATTATTTATGTTTTGAGGGACACAGAAGATAGCTCAGATACATTTCTTCACCATACATTCATAAGCCAATAAGGGTCCAAAGTCATGGAAATAGATGGTCACGTAACTAGGTAATATTTGATGTTTCCTTTAAGTGTAAAGGAAAATTTTAGCAGTACAAAGGCAATTAGTGAACTCTTTCCCCCAGAATAAAAACTAAAAAGGCAATAATTGGGACCTTTGCTTTTTTTTTAGGATTTATTTTATTTATTTGAAAGACAGAGTTATAGAGAGATAGAGAGACAGAAAGAGAGAGGTCTTCCATCCGCTGGTTCAGTCCCCAGATGGCTACAACGGCCAGAGCTGAGCTGATCCGAAGCCAGGAGCCAGGAGCTTCTACCAGATCTCCCACACAGGTGCAGGGGCCCAAGGACTTGAGCCATCTTCCATTGCTTTCCCAGGCCACAGCAGAGAGCTGGATTAAAGAGGAGTAGCCGGGACTTGAATTGGTGTCCATATGGGATGCCAATGCTTCAGGCCAGTGCTTTAACCCACTGTGCCACAGCACCAGCCCCGAGACCTATATTTTTAAATGTTTAAATATTTGACAGAGTATTTTTCATTAACAAAAAGACTCAAGAACAACATCAAAATGATGAGATGTATATGTTTGATCAAAGAATGGAAGTGACTCATTTTGTAGGGAATATTTTAATGTCTGGAAAAGCAGGTTGAAACTACATTAGGGATTTCTTCAGCTTAAACAATTTATATTCTTTTTAGGAGTAACAGAGAGATTGTGAAGTGTTGTGAACAAGAATGTAGATGTGTTCATAGAAAAGGAATAGTTCCACTCTCTCATCCTTTTCTCTTTCTTTTTCCTGTCTTATGTCTATTCATTCTTAAAAATGACATTTTAGTTTAACTTCTCCCCATGGTGGCCTTCTCACTCATTTCAGACTGAATGATATTACATGCTCTATGTCTTTATGGCACCTAAGAATGCTCTATTTGAGTGTTTACCTCACCTTATTATTCCTTTTGGTATAATAACAAAGTTCCATTTCCCCATTGGATGACTTTGTGCTCATTTTCTTCCCAAAGTGCTGTAGCCATGGGCATTTTTTGTTAGATATTAGCATAGTAATGGATGAAGAGAATGAATTTAACTATGTGTCTAGTTCAATATATTACAAATTATTTTGAGGGCATATGCTTAGTTGCTGGCCTAAGTTGACTTTTACAAAAATGTGGCACTAATCCTTAACCCCTAACTTATATATAGCTTCAGAGACTCTAACAATGGGAGAAATCAATTGGGTAAACGGAAGATTTAGTGAGATAGATGTGCATTAAAGGAAATGCTACATAGAAAAATACTAAGATAGGTATGCTTAAAGTTCTATTTTAAGTATTTGATAGAGGAAAAACGGAAAAGAGAGTGGAGGGTAGATTAAAAAGGGTTCAATCTCAAAGATTTTTGAAATTTATTGTATATCATGCTAACCATGCTTGATAATCATGCATTATAATCTTTCTAAACTGTGAAAAGAGTCAACTTCAAATGCTTTCACCACAAAAAATGGCATTTGAGGTGATGAATATGCTAATTAAAATGATTAGTTGGTCCATATTTTTTATATATAAAGCATCACTTTGTATGCTAAAAATATATACAACCGGGCTAGCATTGTGAAAAAGCAGGCTAGGCTGTTGCATGCAATGCCAGAATTTCATGTCTGAGTACCATTTCCATTCCCAGCTGCTCCATTTCAAAGCAGCTCCAAACTAAAGTGCCTGGGAAGACAGCATATGATGGTCCAGTTACTTGCATACCTGCCGCCCACATAGGAGACCTAGCTGGAGTTCTTGCCTCCTGGCTTCAGTCCCCACCCCAGCCTTGGATATTGCTACAATTTGGAAAGTAAATCTTAGGAAAAAATTTCTCTCTTTCTCTCTCTTGCACTCTCTCTCTCCGTGTGTGTGTGTGTGTGTGTGTATGTGTCCCTCTATCAGTCTTTCTTACTGTCTTCATCTTTCTCTCTCCCTGATATTCTTTCAAATAAATAAATAACTGTAGTACAAGGCAGATTGGCTGACTATGTGCTGATGTACCACAAACTTTCATTAAAGGACAGGAAAAAGATAAGTAAGAAGTATACAACAGAGAAAGTAGGTAATTTGTGGGGTGAGAAAAAAATATAGCACACATTTACAAAATGTACAGTAATATATGAAAAGTCATCAAAAATCATGGGAAATTCTTATTATGAACAATTATGGGGAATTTGAAAATTAATTTTCAACAAAATTAACTTTTAATTCAGTTTTCCATGAACTCTTTGAAGTACTCTTAAACTTAGAGGGATTTCCTTTATATCTGAGGAAAAAAACAAATGTGAGTGATAGATAATTATGGAGAGAAAACATGAGGGCAAATCAGGAAAATGAGAATCATTCTTTCAATAAAATATTCTGATTTAATGGTTAAGAGGAAGGTTTACAGCAATATGAGCATGACTTTAAAAAACTGGTAAAATCATTGAAGCAAATAGAGAAAGCAGTTTATTCTTTTTTTTTTATAACGCTTTTATTTAAAGAATATAAATTTCCAAAATACAGCTTATAGATTACAATGGCTTCCCCCCCATAACTTCCCTCCCACCCGCAACCCTCCCCTTTCCCACTCCCTCTCCCCTTGCTTCACATCAAGATTCATTTTCAATTCTCTTTATACACAGAAGATCAGTTTACTATATATTAAGTAAAGATTTCAACAGTTTGCCCTCACATAGCAACACAAAGTGAAAAATATTGTTGGAGTACTAGTTATAGTATTAATTCACAATGTATAGCACATTAAGGACAGAGATCCTACATGATATATTTTTTTAAAAAATTGATTAATTTTCTAGGCAATTTCCAATTTAGCACCAAGATTTTTTTTTCATTTTTAATTATCTATATACAGAAGATTGATTCAGTACATACTAAGTAAAGATTTCATCAGTTTGCACCCACACAGAAACACAAAGTGTAAAATACTGTTTCAGTGCTAGTTATAGCATTACTTCACATTGGACAACACATTAAGGACAGATCCCACATAAGAAGTAAGTACACAGTGACTCCTTAAGTTGATTTAACAATTTGACACTCTTGTTTATGGCCTCAGTAATCTCCCTAGGCTCTAGTCATGAGTTGCCAAGGCTATGGAAGCCTTTAGGGTTCGCTGACTTCAATCTTATTCCGACAGGTTCATAGTCAAAGTGGAGGTTCTCTCCTCCCTTCAGAGAAAGGTACCTCCTTCTTTGATGGCCCCATTCGTTCCACTGGGATCTCACTCACAGAGATCTTTCATTTAGGTCTTCTTTTTTTTCCAGAGTGTCTTGGCTTTCCATGCCTAGAATATTCTCATGGGCTCTTGAGCCAGATCTGAATGCTTTAAGGGCTGATTCTGAGACCAGAGTGCTATTTAGGACATCTGCCATTCTATGAGTCTGCTGTGTATCTCGCTTCCCATATTGGATCATTCTCTCTCTTTTTGATTCTATCAGTTAGTATTAGCAGACACTATTCTTGTTTGTGTGATCCCTTTGACTCTTAGACCTATCTGTGTGATCAATTGTGAACTGAAATTGATCACTTGGACTAGTGAGATGGCCTTGGTACATGCTACCTTGATGGGATTGTATTGGAATTCCCTGGCCTGTTTCTAACTCCATCATTTGGGGCAGTTCCGATTGAGCATGTCCCAAATTGTACATCTCCTGCCTCTCTTATTCTAAGGTGGTGTTAGGAAAATTAAACCTCAAGATATTTAGCCTTGAATGGACAAAGGTAACTGGGTTTCAAAAACTATTTCCTCCTGTCCAACTTTGTACCTTACCCTGCTCTAAGCCTTGGGTATAAACAATGAATAAAGCAATGGTGTTCCTGCCCTCAATGGGATTATATTCTAGTGGGAGTCAGAAAATATAGTTCAGATAAAATCATGTTATATAGATTATATATATAATGTATATTACTGTTTTTCTTTTTTTAATAACCCTTTTATTTGAAGAATATAAATTTCCAAAATACAGCTTATAGATTACAATGGCTTCCCCCCCATAACTTCCCTCCCACCCGCAACCCTCCCCTTTCCCACTCCCTCTCCCCTTGCTTCACATCAAGATTCATTTTCAATTCTCTTTATACACAGAAGATCAGTTTAGTATATATTATGTAAAGATTTCAACAGTTTGCCCTCACATAGCAACACAAAGTGAAAAATACTGTTGGAGTACTAGTTATGGTATTAATTCAAAATGTATAGCACATTAAGGACAGAGATCCTACATGATATATAGTTTTAAACTGATTAATTTTCTAGGCAATTTCCAATTTAACACCAAGATTTTTTTTCATTTTTAATTATCTATATACAGAAGATTGATTCAGTATATACTAAGTAGATTTCATCAGTTTGCACCCACACAGAAACACAAAGTGTAAAATACTTTCAGTGCTAGTTATAGCATTACTTCACATTGGACAACACATTAAGGACAGATCCCACATGAGACTTAAGTACACAGAGACTCCTTAAGTTGATTTAACAATTTGACACTCTTGTTTATGGCGTCAGTAATCTCCCTAGGGTCTAGTCATGAGTTGCCAAGGCTATGGAAGCCTTTAGGGTTCGCCGACTTCAATCTTATTCCGACAGGGTCATAGTCAAAGTGGAGGTTCTCTCCTCCCTTCAGAGAAAGGTACCTCCTTCTTTGATGGCCCCGTTCTTTCCATTGGGATCCCACTCACAGAGATCTTTCATTTAGGTCTTCTTTTTTTTTCCAGAGTGTCTTGGCTTTCCATGCCTAGAATATTCTCATGGGCTCTTGAGCCAGGTCTGAATGCCTTAAGGGCTGATTCTGAGGCCAGAGTGCTATTTAGGACATCTGCCATTCTATGAGTCTGTTGTGTATCTCGCTTCCCATATTGGATCATTCTCTCCCTTTTTGATTCCATCAGTTAGTATTAGCATACATTGGTCTTGTTTGTGTGATCCCTTTGACTCTTAGACCTATCAGTGTGATCAATTGTGAACTGAATTTGATCACTTGGGCTAGTGAGATGGCCTTGGTACATGCCACCTTGATGGGATTGTATTGGAATTCCCTGGCCTGTTTCTAACTCCATCATTTGGGGCAATTCCGATTGAGCATGTCCCAAATTGTACATCTCCTCCCTCTCTTATTCCCACTCTTATAGTTCACAGGGATCCCTTTTCAGTTAAAATTTAAACACCTAAGAATAATTGTTTGTTAATTACAGAGTTCAACCAATAGTACTAGAATAAAAAAATACTAAAATGGATAAAGTATTACATTGTACAACAACAGTCAGCACAAGAGCTGATCAAGTTACTGTTTCTCATAGTGTCCATTTCACTTCAACAAGTTTCCCCTTTGGTGCTCAATTAGTTGTCACCGATCAGGGAGAACATATGATATTTGTCCCTTTGGGACTGCCTTAAAACACTCAGAATGATGTTTTTCAGATTCCTCCATCTTGTTGCAAATGACCAGATTTCATTGTTTTTGATTGCTGTATAGTATTCTATAGAGTACATTTGCCATGATTTCTTTATCCAAATGTATGCTTTGAATTCCCTGTGATCTTTTGCTGTGAGGTTCCCTTCCTTTACCTTCTTTCATGTTGATGGCCGTGTTTCTGTGTTTCTGTGTGTAACACATCTTTAAGCATCTTTTGCAGGGCTGGACGAGTGGCAACAAATTCTTTCAATTTCTGTTTGCAATGAAAGGTCTTTATTTTACCTTCATTCACAAATGAGAGCTTGGCAGGATGTAATATTCTTGGCTGGCAGTTTTTCTCTCTTAGTACCTGGGCTATGTTTCGCCATTCCCTTCTAGCTTGTAGGGTTTCTGATGAGAAGTCTGCTGTGAGTCTAATTGGAGATCCTCTGAGAGTAATCTGACGTTTCTCTCTGGCACATTTTAGGATCTTTTCTTTCTGTTTCACTGTGGTGAGTTTAATTACAATGTGTCGTGGTGAGGATCTCTTTTGGTCATGTTTCCTAGGGGTTCTATGAGCTTCCTGTACTAGGATGTCTCTGTCCTCCAAAACTGGGAAATTTTCTGCTATTATCTCACTAAAAAGGCCTTCTAATCCTTTCTCCCTCTCCATGCCTTCAGGAACTCCTAGAACTCGAATGTTGGGTTTTTTAATAGTATCCTGTAGATTCCCAACAATATTTTTTAGATTTCTAATTTCCTCTTCTTTTCTTTGGTCTGACTGTATATTTTCCTGTGCTCTGTCTTCTAAGTCCGATATTCTCTCTTCTGCCTCACCCATTCTGTTTGTAAGGCTCTCTAATGTGTTTTTCATTTGATCTATTGAATTCTTCACTTCATCATGATTTCTCGTCACTATCACAGTTTCATGTTCTACTAGTTGTTTCATTTCAGCTTGATTCCTCCTTAATATTTCATTTTCACTAGAGAGATTTTCTACCTTGTCCATTAAGGATTTCTGTAGTTCAAGAATTTGTTTTTGAGTACTTCTTAGTGTTCTTATCAATTTTTTGAGATCTGCTTCTTGCATTTCTTCTATCTCATCATCTTCGTAATCTTGAATTGGGGTGCCTTTTTCATTTGGGGACGCCATAATGTCTTCCTTGTTCTTATTACCTTGGTTTTTGCGTTTGTTGTTTGACATATTGGTTTCTTCACTGTGGTTTTTTTTCTTGTTATACTATGACTCTAGATTAAGTGGACTGTCTGCTTTTGATGGAGCCTTAGAGGCTTGAGATGGGTGTGGCCTGAGAGCTCTGTTTGGTTCCTCAGGGTTGAGGGTGTGTCAAAGGAGACACTCCCAGGTTAGGCGTGGTAAATCTCTCTCTGTTACTTTTTTTTTTTTTTTTTTTGGTTCAAAAGGGAAGTAATTCCACACAGCTGAATGGAATTGGGGGTGGTTAGCAGGCAAATGATATACCCACAGGAGCCAGAATTCAGAAGCTCTTTCCCAAGGACCAGAGAGGGAATCTTTGCGGCCCTTAGTGTGGGCTCAGATTCTCCTGTAGTCTCCCACTGGGCTGCCAAGGCTACTGAACTGTAGCATCTCTGGAGAGTACTCAAATGAATTCTTGATTTCCATGAGTTCTCTCCCCCACCGTCTCTTTTTTCACAGTCTCAGTTCATTAGCACCACACATTCATTAGGTTCTAATCTCCTGTTATTTCACCCCTCCCACCCAGAATCAGGTTTTTCTGCTAGGCTCGGGGCCTGTGCCAACCCGAGGTCGCCCTGCTTATGATGTATGTCCAAAATGGCACCTGCTCTTTGTCTTGCTCACCTTTGAGAGGTGGGCGGAGAGAGAGAAACTCGTGTCCGTATCGGTCACTTTTTTTTTTTCCCTCTCTCTCTCTCTCTCTTCTAGTTAGCCTGGTGAACTTTTCCCCACAGAGTGTCATGCCTTGTTCGCTCTAGTCTCCTCTTTCTGCTTCCCTTCTGGTATCTCGGGCTATTGAGGTTCGGCTCAACCCACGTTCCAGCGCTGGTGTGTTGAATCTGCTGCTGGTGTCCCAGACTGCGGGCTCCCATGCTCTCCACACAGGTCCACTGTGAATCACCAGTTCTGGAAGGGTTTCCTCTGCTATTTCTTCCCCTACTCTTCCTTGAACCTGCAGTATCTCCACTTTTATTATACTGTCTCTCCCCAGACTATCGGTGTGCTCCCTTCCTATTCCGCCATCTTGCCGCTCCCCTATAATGTATATTACTGTTTTTCATCTTACTAATAAATACTTGGTTATTAATGACATAGAAGCATTCGAATGACATAGTTTCTTTTAGTTCTGGGAACATCTTTTGCTCAAGAATCCACTCCTTTGGGTTTTATGATTTACTTGCTTACTGACGACTGATAAAGAGGACCTTATAAGCTTATGATATAGAAGCCCTAAAAATCTTATAGTAGTGACTAAGAATATATTTTAATACATGTCCACATCATAATTTTATTTTTATTTTCAGGCATCTAGCTTCACTTTTGTTCAAGTTTGGTAGAATTTTTCCCTAATCTTGCCATTCTTTTGACTCACTTTTGTTTCTCTTGATCATGTAGATCCACTTATAGCAATGACTGAAATATTAGAGACTCTTCATTATCTCACATAAACACCAAAGGCATCTTCTTTTTGTATTTTTCATGCTCCTGGGAAAGCTAAATTAATCTAATTTTCATGTTAACAGTGTGCTGTCCTCCATCAAGATTGCTACAGAATTTCTTTACTTTCCTGGAGACTTGAAGTAGAGTTGCTTTGCTACACCATATGACCACCTTTTTCATTTCATTCATAGAACACTTAACTAGATAAAAATTAAAGCTAGTAGAGACCATCATGTTTCTGGTTTGCTCTTGATTTGAATTAAGGCAACAGGTAAATCCAGGATGGTCTAGCATAATTTACTGTATAGTATCTCAAGAGAATTCATAATATCTACTCAGTAGCCAATTGCTTTAATATTATAAATTTAAAAAGTAATCTTAAAGAATAAAACAAGGGAAGCAGTAGTTGTGGCATAGCAGGTTAAGCCACCACTTGCAACACAGGCATGCCATATGGGTGCCAGTTCTTGTCTTGGCTGTTCCACTTCTGATACAGCTCCCTGCTAATACTCCTAGGAGGGCAGTGAAAGATGGCCCAAGTGCTTGAGTCCCTGCCACCCATGAGGAAGACTCAAATAAAGCTCCTGGCTCCTCGCTTCAGTATGGCCCAGCCCTCGCTGCTGTGGCCATTTGGGGATTGACCAGCAGATGGAAAATCTGTCTATCCGTCTCTCCTTCACTCTATGTAACTGTGCCTTTCAAATACTAAATACATGAATAAATCCTATTTTAAAAGAATAAAACAACAAATTCAGACCTTAGAAAGGTTTGTACTTAATCCACATAGTCAGGAATAGTCAAGAATGCGTGTTTCTACAACATATTGACTAACCCACCCATTTGTTGAAGCTATGTATTTAGTCACTAATATAACTAATGCCTGTAAACTTTTGTTTCTTTGCTTTGTGTTTCCTCTCCCCCAGTCCACAGCCTGATATGTCTTTTTATTAATTAGCCCAGAAATGTTCCTATTTTCTTCCAATCCTCCACTTAATTGAGCATTAATTGATTACTACCCAAGCTGGGTCAAAGGTCTCAGAACTATTCAAATTCTTCAAAAGTAAGAGAAAATCAATCACATACATAACTGGAGATATTCATCCAGGGTATCACAATTACCTGCTTCTCGAAATTACAGGTCAGAGGATGCAAGAATAAGTTAACAAAATATAATCTGGAAAAGGTGAAATGTCAGAAGAAAATCTTATGTTACCCATTAATGAATCTGAGTGTGCAAGCAAAAAATATACTGAAGACATTTGAGTAAGCAAGTAACCACGTTTCGTAGAAGAGGCTATATCTAAGTTAAGTACGAACTAAAGTGAAATGAGTGAACATGAGAAGTTCTAATGAGAATTAAAATAACATGATAATTAAAGATAATGCTTGTCACTTAGTGAACACTCAGTATGGGGTATGGTATGTGCCAGACTCTACACCAGGGGAGAGGGGTATTTATTTCTGCTGAGATACATTGAGATATTTATAGCATCATTAGTTGGCCATACAAAATTATCAACTTAAAATTAGCCTGCTAAAGATTTATTGAATTTCAAGCTCCACCTGTGGTTGCCTTGCCAGGGCCAGACCAAATGATTTGTAGGCTTCATATAGCCCGTGGGCCAGCCATTCCCTATCCCCACTAACTGATGTTTTATCAGTTTATACTATTTTTTAACATGCATTGTTTCTTGTTGTACGTGTATCAGTTGATTACAATAAATATCATTATCACCACTTTCAGATAAGGAAACTTTGGCCTGAAGTGAATAAAGAATTTTTTTGTGTATCCATATCTGAAATTTAACTTATGTAAATGGACCCTCAAATTTAAATGCATGGCCACTTAATAAACTACATCAATTTAATGTTACATATTCACAGCGAATAAAGAAAACTGAGTTGATGAGTGGAAACAATGCCAAATATCTGTTAATAGTAGATTCTGGGGGCTGGCGTTGTGCCATAGCAGGTAAAGCCGCCACTTGCAGTGCCAGCATCCCATATGGGCACTGGTTAGAGTCCCAGCTGCTCCATTTCCTATCCAGCTCTCTGCTATGGCCTGGGAAAGCAATGGAAGATGGCTCAGGTTCTTGGGCCCCTGCACCCGTGTGCGAGACCCAGAAGTATCCCCTGGCTTTGGATAGGCATGCACAGCTCCAGCCATTGTGGCCAAGTGGGGAGTGACCCAGTGGATAGAAGACCTCTCTCTCTCTCTCTCTCTCTCTCTCTCTCTCTCTCTCTGCTCCTCCTTCTCTCTGTGTAAAATTGACTTTCAACTAAATAAATAAATCTAAAAAAAATAGTAGATTCTAGAATCACAGAATTCACTTCAGGATTCATGCATTATACTAATACTACACAAATAAAGTTTAAACACAAATAGGAGATAACAGAATATCCATTATAATACATTCTAGAGTAAAACTTTAATGACAAATCAAACAATTCTGGTCAATGGACAAGAATGATACAATTAAAAACATTTTGCACTAAATGATGGGCTTAATCTATTTGCTTATTTATTTCAAAACACGCATGCCATATGCAACTACACTAATGAAGTTTTAATAAAGCAGCCATTGCAATTGTAGAAGCTTAAGAATTGCCTTAGCTTTGGAAGTTGTTGTCTACATATTTATTTGACATTTAACACAATTGATATTCTATGAAGTTTTGGGGAGAAAATTGGCATACTTACTCTCTTAAGGTTTCTCTAATTTTATTTCTTGTTTTAACTGATATGTAAAAGTATGCATATAAATGGGGTACCTTATGATGTTTTACGCATGATTTGCAAAATGTCCAAATCAGATATCATCTCTCTCTCAAATGTTTGTCACTTCTTCATGGTTAAAATATTTAGAATCTTTTCTTCTAGATTTTTAAAAAGGAATGGTGGGGCCGGAGCTGTGGCACAGCAGGTTAAAGGCCTGGCCTGAAGTGCTGGCATCCCATATGGGTGCCGGTTCTAGTCCCGGCTGCTCCTTTTCTAACCTAGCTCTCTGCTATGGCGTGGGGAAGCAGTAGCATATGGCCCAAGTAATTGGGCCCCTGCACCCACGTGGGAGACCTGGAAAAGCTCCTGTCTTCAGATTGGCGCAGCTCCGGTGGTCGCAGCCATCTGGGAGTGAACCAGCAGATGAAAGACCTATCTCTCTGTCTCTACTTCTCTCTGTAACTGTCTTTCAAATAAATAAAATAAATCTTAAAAAAAAAGGAATGGTATACAGTACATTATCATTATCTATAGTCATCATACTCTGCAATAGGGTACAGGAACTTCTTCTTCCTACCTAGCTATAACTTGTACCTGCTAATCAACTAATCAACCTTTACCATTCCTCTCTTCCTCTGTTCTCCTCTGGTAACTTCCATTCTATTTTTTACTTCTGTGGGATCATGAAGTATCACCTACTCCAATTAGATTGACTATTATAAAACAGACAAAAGATAACCAGTGTTGGTGAAAATATATGTGAATGTAAATTAATGTAGCCATGTGGAAAGCAGTATGGAGGTTCCTAAAAACAATAGAAATAGAACTATCATATGACCCAGCAACACCACTATTGGCTATACCATCTAAAGGAAATGAAAACAGAGGGACATCTGTATCTCCGTGTTTGCTACAGCACTACTCACAATAGTAAAAAAATGGAAATAACCTGGCTGCCCATTAATGGATGAATGGATAAAGAAAATGTGCTATATATATATATATATATATATATATATATATACAATGTAATATTATTGAGATGTAAAAATGACAAATTATAAAAATGACAAAATCCTGTCATCATGATAAGTTACATAAAACTGACACTTATTATATTAAATGCAATAAGCTGAACATAGAAAGACAAGTACTGAACGAATGCATAAGTTTGCATGTATAAAGTTGTATGTATATATTAAAAGTATGCATAAATCTTATGTATAAAAAAGTTGACTGTAATTTTCTTCAGGAGTAAAATGATAATCATGAATGTTTTCAAAATATAAAATTTATATTAAGACTAGTAAAAAGAATTAGAGGTGGCTAAAAACTAAAACTTGCTTTCCCCAATAGGAAACTATGAAAAGGAAACAAAAAGAACAAGGCAAAAGTAAGAAAAGAACACAGTAATTACATGAGTGAAGCTAACTATGGAAATAATTGCACGTGTGCAAATGACATCAGTAAATTGATACTAAAACTGAAATGCAGTGTGCCTGGTAATTGAATTGAATATGGTGGAATTTTATTTTTGAGAAGGGATTTACAGAACCTGTAATACTGAGATGGGAAACTATAAGAAAAGAGGAGTCATTCCATTCCATCATACTGACTAAAGTTGCTACTTTTTTGTAAAGATTTATTTATTTATTTATTTTTCTGAAAGGCAGAGATACACAAAAAGAAAAATGGCCACAAAGTCTGGAGCTGAGCAATCTGAAGCCAGGAGCCTCTTCTGGGTCTTGCAAATGGGTGTAGGGGCCCAAACACTTGGGCCATCATCCTCTGTGGTTTCCCCAGACACATTAGAAGGGAGCTGGATTGGAAGTGAAGCACCTGCACTTGAATCAGTGTCCATATGGGATGCTGGTGCTGCAGGTGGTGGGTTAATACGCTACACCACAGCACCAACCCCTGGCTCCTACATTTTAAAGCTTTATTTTTTTTATTTAAAAGGCAGCCAGTGTGACAAGTGGCAACTTATTCCACTATGCCAAAACACCAGCTACTAAAGCTGCCACTTCTCAGATTGCAGTGCAGACATGATTTTTTTTAAAGATTTATTTATTCATTCAGAGAGAGGAGAGGCAGGGAGAGAGAGAGGTCTTCCATTTGCTGGTTCACTCCCCAGTAGGCCGTCAGCGGCCGGCACTGTGCCAATCTGAAGCCAGGAGCCAGGAGCTTCTTCTGTGTCTCCCACATGGGTGCAGGGGCCCAAGGACTTGGGTCATCTTCTACTGCTTTTCCAGGCTACAGCAGAGAGCTGGATAGGAAGTGGAACATCCATGTCTGGAACCGGAGTCCTTATGGGATGCTGGCACTTAAGGCCAGGGCGTTAACCCCCTGTGCCACAGCGCAGGCCCCTCATTCTTTAACAAAACACATCATGGGGCCCACGCAGAATATTTGTATAAAATGATTAGCCTTTACTGTTTGAGAGTAAACAGGTAACATGGGCCTTGCTTTATTGAAATGTTAATAGATCTGTGCTGCCTTTATTATCTTAAAAGATGGGACTTATTTTTTTCTCTAAAAGTGTTTTCAAAAAAAAAAAACTCATTTTTAATTTCATATCATGCACTTTAGTAAATATACATTGCTTTTTCTTGATTAGTTTTTCACACTAACATATTCGTTAATACTTCTAGTCTAATGTTTATTGTGAGTAGCATTTTATTGATAAATAAAATTAATCTGTGAATAAAATCCTCCCCCTGCCACAGGAATGAATGAGTTACTTTGTATTTGTAATGTCTCCTCTGCTCTGACTTCAACATGCTTGTGCTGAGAGAGAATCATGTTCACTTTTTGTGCTTTACAGAAGTTATTATTGGAGAAGAGTGCTTCCTACAGAATGACTTCATTTTTAAATTTTTATTTATTTTAGAAGCAAAGGGCAGAAAAAGACAAACAGAGAGAGAGAGAGAGAGAATGAGAGAAAGAGGCAAAGAGAGACACATAGAAAAAAATCTGCATCCACTACTTCACCCTCCAAATACTGCGGTATCTGGGACCAAAGGTGAAAGCCAGGAACCTCACCCAGGTCTGTCACGTGGGTGGCAGGGACCCAGCTACTTGAGCTGTGTCTCAGAACCTGCATTAGCAGGAAGCTGTAGTCAGGAGCCAAAAATGATCATCAAGTACAGGCACTCCAGTTTAGCACATGGGCATTTTAACCACTACACCAGACACCTGCCTTTGGAATACCTTAATTTTTTTTATGTAAATAGAAATCTAAAGCTACTTTTAAACTCAATTCTATCCTTCCTGACAAGCAAACAGTCCACAGTACTGCTCCCATCGTTACACAACACTTACACTAGCATACATTAAATGAAGAAAAGGAGACATTGAAGCTGAAAGAAAATCAAACAACAAATTGTATGTGATTTCTATTGTATTCTAGTCTCTTATATATAAATATATATGAGTAAGTATATATGTAGGAATTTTACTTCTTATTACCCAAGCAGAAAATTAATATGGATTAATGATTTTGCCTTAAAACAGGGTCTGTTTACTTTTAAGTTTCAGAAGAAATCAAGTAAGGATATTTTGTGAACTACTGTAGATCTAGGGATAGATCAACAATGAGGACACAATTCTTCTGATTAGTCTGGGGTATTCTTCTAACTAGAAGTTCTATTAAATTAAATTTGAATTTTTTAAAATATGTCATTAGAAAAGAATTCTGTATTTCTGCTGTGTTTGATAGAGTCTGAGTGTGAGAGCTGAAGTTTAGAAGATAAGCAGCAAAAATGTAAAGCACAAAACAATTCTTACCCTCAGGTGAATATTTCAAACACATTATTCTGTTCTCTAGGTTAAAATAGATTTTTGCACATGTAAGAAGTAAATTCTGCTTAGGTAAAATGTAGTGTATTATGTTCCTTTTAGATAATTAATAAGTGGCCTTGAGGAATCAAAATCGCTGAGTAGTAAGATAAAGTACTTGTTAATGTAGATTCATTTCTCCAAAGAATTATTTATTTTTTCTGAAATGAATGGTATCACATAGTTAATTTTCCCCCTTTTTAAATGCCAGAGCATGCAAATTACCCAGTCATACTCAAAACTGAGCTTGACTGAGCTCAGGAGAAATGCTGGTTTACACAAAAGAGGCTCTTAGATGTCTAGACTCAGATGTTCTTAGTTCTGATCAGATAAATGAACAGAGCACTCAACTACTCATATGGAAAGGAGACAAAAGATGAATGAAGAATGTTCTTTTTTATTATTAATGTAGGAAATACTCTTAAATGGCTTTTCCTTGACTCACCTGTAAATAATATGTATGGTATCTACACATAAAACTCCATTTGGGTTATTAAAAAGGATTAAAATTAATACACTGAATAAATGACTACTTTTCTTTAGAAACCATGGAGAAAGACTTCAAGTAGTTGCGAGGCACTTGATGACTGTGGAGGCAGACTGCCCTGCGTTTGCATCCTTATAAGCGATCACTACCTTGAACAAATTGCTTAATTTATAAGACTCAGTATTTTCACCTGTAATTTGGAGATAACATGTCTTTCTTATTGGAATGTTATGACAGACAGCTTTGGAGAGGGCACAAACTGTATCTGACATAACTGTGGTTCTGAATAATTAATTGGTAGACACTAACCACCTACAAATTGTTTGTTGTCAGGTAAAGTACGCTATACATTTTCTAATAACAATAACAGTACCATTGATTTCTGCATTGGAATATGACAGACACAAGAATAAACATGCAAGTACATTTAAAGGGTATTTCCTTTACTTGTACCTTTCTAAGTGGATAAATGAATATAGTGTCTGTCTACTCCCAAAGATGTATTTTTTGTAAATTTCAGCAACACATGGATTATTGTCTGCCGTTAGTCCTCAAACAGGCTTTTTCTCCAAAGCCCAGCAACATCATATTTGCAATGTTATGAATCTTGAGAGAAAAGGAAAATCTGGTTCCCTTAGAATTGTCTAGAAGTATTCCTTTTAAATCTGCAGTCTCTTCAAATTTACTATTTTGCAAACTATGTTAGATATAGTTTTAACATAACCCTTGTAAGAAGAAAGAAATTGATTAATTTGCTGCTGACAAGAGTTCACATTCTTTTTGTTTTTCTCAAAGGATGCATCTGCTTCCTATTCTGAACGTGGTTCTACTTACAATCTAATTGCCTTTCCCTACACTGCTCTATTATTTTCTGAGACTGAGTATGTGTTTTAGGCCAATCATCGAAGAGTACAGGAAAAGAAGACTTAGAAATTGAAGTCTACACATATACATACCAGTCTCATTCCATATATATCAGTAGAGCTGCTTCATATTTTGTAAGCATGCAGTTCTATGCTTTAGGCTTGTTCTCAAATTTCCTGAGATAGGTCTGAATTATTGTCTCCATATGAAGTGTGATATTTGTCATCTAATGATAAATGGTTGAATTATTTAAACACTCTCTTTCAAACTTATTTGCTTCTTTCATTGGGTCTCTGGCTATAAAGCCAGAATATTTTGCCCAGATGTATGAATGTACAAATGGAGATTTTGAAGGAAAAAGAAATTTCCTGGTTATAGTTTAAATGCTAAAATATTATAAATAGTAATTGAATGAAGATAAATGGAACACTATTACATAAATGAGATACAATTTAAAAATAATACATATTTAAAGCTAATTAAAATGAAAATTCCATGATCTCCACATTAACTTAGTATGTTTAAGTCATGTTGTAATATTTCCCACATTCCCAGAAAACCAGCAAAACAGGGCTCATTATAATTTCAGTTATATGTATTTTCCCTCTAAATTGCAGCTAGAAGGCTTTGAGAAATTGAACTCTTGAAAAATTTTAATATTGAACTTGATGCATTTGGTTTAATTGTCTTTAGTTTTCATTCCTTCTCTTTAGAAATAAAATCTTTTGTGCCAGCATTATGGTGTAGCAGCAGGTGAAGCCATTACCTGCAATGCCAGCATTCCATGTGGGAGTTGGTTCATGACCTGGCTGCTTCACTTCCCATTCAGCTCCCTGCTAATGGTTGTGGAAGATGCCTAAGTGCTTGGGCCCATGGTACCCTCATGGGAGACCCAGCTTCCACCTAGTCCAGCGCTAGTCATTGAATTCAGCCATCACACTAGGGAGTGAACTAGCAGATGATCTCTGTCGCTGTCTTTTCTTTTCTCTCTGTAATGCTGGCTTTCAAAATAAATAAATAAATCTTCAGAAAAAAGAAATAAAATCTTAATCAGGTACTTCTCAATTTATTTTTCTGCATAGCGTAGAAAAAACATGATACAATGGTTAGTACAAGAAATTAATCCTACCTAAAAACAGAATCATCAACCTGACAGTTGTACAGGGCAAGTTCAATTCAGACTCATCTTGTCAACTATTTTCTACGAACATTGATTTCATCTATTACATTTCTAGAATAATTGATTACATATTAAATACACAACTGGACATTTGTTAAATTAAGTACTCAATGTGTCTTAAAGTAATGTTATTGAAAACTTTCATATATTATGCAATATAATCCTGGTGCCATCATTTTCCAACTGAACACAGCATTAAGAGAGATGATTTAACCCCACTAAAGTCATAAAGCTGATGTTATAGTTTTAATCCAGGATTTCTAACTTCAAGATAACTAGTTTTTCAGTTATGTTGCATTTGACTTTAATACCATCATATGTTTCCCTTTGAAAAAAAATAAAAATTGCATATGCTTCACTAGTGTTTGTCTTCCTCCTCAATTGCTACCATCAAAGATTCATTTAGTAAGTTCTTCAAGGACAGGGATCATCCTTCTTCTCTGTACATTCTCAGCTTCTAGTGTGCAGGAGTATTCATCCTGTGATTGTTGACAGATGTTTGCTGTTCAGATCAAATATATGCCAAACCCCAGGTTGTTGTCACCACAAAGCATATCTAATTAATACTTAATTTTTCCAGAAATGGAAATGTCAATTCATTCAGTTGTAAGGTTTCCTGTTTCTGTTTCATTTTAAGGTGTCAGGTTTTATTTTTTTCTTTTTAAATGATCTTACCAGAAAATTTTTTAAAAGTTTTGTTTGTTAGAAAGGCAGAGAGAGAAGAGAGAGAAATTAGAAAGATTTTTCTTCTGCTGGTTGACTCTTCAAATGACCGCAATAGCCAAAGCCGGGCCAAGCCCAAGCCAGGAGCCAGTTGGTTACAGGGGCCCATTCACTTGGGCTATCTTCTGCTGCTTTCCCAGATGCATTAGCAGGGAGTTGGATCAGAAGTAGAAATACCAAGACCTGAACATGCACCAATATGGGATTTTTGGGTTTCAGGCCACAGCTTAACCAATTAAGCCATAAAGTAGGCCATAGTAAATGTTTTGACAAAACATATTGATATTGTTCATATATATATATATATATATATATACACTCTGACATTATCCATATTTTTCCATGAGTTATAATTTCACATTTCATATTTCCTTCTTTACCTTTGGAGTTGAATTAAGGAAATACTAATTAAGTTACAGTAAGACTTAAGGCATTCTGATGAATAATAAAGAATGTTTATTCTTTATACTGTACTCTATACTGTGGTGTTTTACAGTATAAAGCTAAGAATTAAAAACTCACAATAACAATTGCAGAGAAAAATCCAAGAAATCTAAGATCTTAATTTAATCTAAATCTAAGAAATAAAAAAATTAATTTTATGAAATATATTCAGTGTATAAATCCTCCATATATTACTTGTCAATAATATTAACAAATCAGTAATACTAGTAGATGACTAAAAGGTTTTTAAAACAGATGAGTCTAACATTTAACATTTACCTGAAGATAGTCTAGATCCTGATAATTATAGAATTCAGTTCATGCATGAGCTGCTAACTGCAAATGCGTAGAAAATCAGTAGAAAACTGGCTATTTCTGTAAGTGCAAGTGAATTAGATATTTCCTTAAAACTAGCTAATCCACATTTTTTCTCTTTAATATCTATACAATACAGTTATATTTGTGTATCTGAATATGTATCTCTATAAAATGCATTTGCTATTAAGTTATTGACATCATTAGATAAATTATAGCATGTTATTCAATGACTGTGAGAAATCTATACATTGGCACACTAGGCTCCTTAAAATAGTATACATATATTCATTGACCCTTGCTATGTGCCAGGCCCCTTTAAAGACCCTGGAGGGATATAGCAGGAAACCAAACAGACAAAAACATTCCTTTCCTTACAGAGTTTACATCAAACTAAAGAGACAGACATAAATAAAATACAATTATCTATTTCTATTTGTGATGAATTTTGCAGGGGAAATGCACTTTATGTAGTAAAATTGTATATCAAAAATTTTTAAATCTGGACCAGATTTAAACTTTGAAAAGTTTCCATAATGATTTAGTTTGAAAGTCCTCAAAGTGTCATGTTTCTCCAGGTATTGGTCCCGAATCCTGCTGGCATTCATATTTCTATTTGGTGCAGGAGATTTTTCAAGGTTATTATCTCAGGTGCAACATTCACATAAAAAATTAAACATCATAAACATGCAGATAATTTTTTCTCAGTTTTTCTTTTTCCAAATGACATAATAAATGGTGTTTTGAAACCAAGTTAATTACTCACGATGATATCTTTACAAAATCAACCATCTTGAATTTATATTCCCTTGAAACAAGATTCTGCAATGAAAAGGTCTATGAAGGTTTATAGGGGTTGCTCTTGGGAGGTACAGAGAGGCAGGGATGCAAAGGGTTGTCATGGGGAGGAGCTGATCAGCTAACTCCAATCTCAATAGCCACAAGACATTATCCAGGCAAATCCTGGTGGAATTCTGAAGTCCCAAATTGAAGAGGCCAAGCCTGTGTAGTTTCACATCAAGCAGCTTTGTCTCCTGAAAGGGGACATCATTTTTTAACAATTCCTAGTGAGGAGCTCTCAGCCATTGATAGGTATTTCTAGCACCTGGAAGAGAGTTGCTTATTCCTGAAGAGGAGATTTTGTAGAGTACCACAATATTCCCTATGGTCACCCATCATTATCAAATATAAAATCAAATTTAGAGGAGATCCTTTGTTTATTATGCAAATAAATTACATATATTTGAAAATGTATTTAGTCTTAAAACTGTGAGTCTCATCTACTTAGACTTAGGCTATCAAATGATCATCTTTCAATGATGAAACAACTCAGAAAAACCATAATTAAGAAATAAATCTGATGCTGGGCCAATGCAATTGATAGCATGATAATTGAAACTTTAACATATACAATTTCATTAAGTGTCATCACCAGTAATATTTTATTTGGTACTCAATGCATGGAACTCATCTAGAAATTTCTTTCTTGCTGATGAAGACATTGAAGTACAAAGAAATGAGATAACTTAAATAAGGTAATGGACAAAGGTTAAATTAAACTGTCTTTTCCAGGAAATCATAAGCAGCAAAAACCTCTTTGGTAGGTAGGGTTGAAGCAGAGGCAGGAACACATCTCTAATCCACATATAGTCTGTTTCAGCTGTAGAGTGAAAATACATTTTTAATGAATGTATACTTAACTTAAATGTGCAAATCATAAAATGTAATATGATCAAGACTATTAAAAATCTTTTTTTCACCCTTAGAAAGCTTTTAGGTACCAAGTTCCGGAAAAGAATTCTGTACAATAACAGTAAATCGATTATCATAGGCTTCAGCGTCAACAAATACTGTAAGCATCTACCATATAACAATGATTATTATGGGCATCAAGGAAATAAGAATGCTGATTCTCCTTTTAGAGAAATCGACAGAGTGAGGGAGCTCCCATCCATTGGTTCACACCTCAAAGGCCCACCAAAGCTGAATATGGATTAGAAGCCAGGAACTCAATCAAGGTCTCCCACATCAGTGACTCAACTGATTGAGCCATCACCGCTACATATCAAGGTATACATTAGTCTGAAGCTGAATTGGGAAAGAGCTAGACCTTGAACCTAGGCATTCTGTTATAGGAAGTGAGTGTGCCAAGCAGCATCTTATCTGTTATGCCAAACAACCACACCTGTTGACTTTTCTCAAGCTACCACAAAAGCATAATAAAGTAAAGTATTATTTAACTGACTCAGAGAATGGAATAAGGATGTACAAAGTTTTTTCACAATATTGATGATATGAAAGCTAATAATTTTTCAATGGTGCTTTTAATTAAGTGCTTACATTTTTCTTTTGTATAAACCTTCAAATTTCATGGATTCAAATTTCAACTTTATAAATTACCAAGTTCACATAAAGAAAAATAAAAATAACTATATGAACTCTTACATTTATCAATTTTACCATAACACCATAAGAAATTATCAAAGCAGTAACTTTTTTAAAGATTCATTATTTGAGCCAGAGTTACACAGAGAGAGGAGAGGTAGAGAAAAAGAAAGAGAGAGAGAGAGAGAGAGAGAGAGAGAGAGAGAGAGAGGTCCTCCATCTGATGGTTCACTCCCCAATTGGCTGCAATGGCCGGAGCTGCGCTGATCCAAAGCCAGGAGCCAGGAGCCTCCTCCAGGTCTCCCATGTGGGTGCAGGGGCCCAAAGACTTGGGCCATCTCCCACTGCTTTGCCAACCTGTAGCAGAGAGCTGGATCAGAAGAGGAGCAGCTGGGACTAGAACCGGTGCCCATATGGGATGCCAGCGCTTCAGGCCAGGGTGTTAACCTGCTGCGCCACAGCACTGGCCCCAGAGCAGTAACTTTCAGATTATACTTAGTGTCATTATTAAGTATAAACATACCATGTGAAAGTCCTACTGGAGATTTCCACATGGCCTGTATTTACATACATACAATCTTAGGGGAACTCTTACACTACATTAATAATCAATATATAAAAAGGAAAAAAATAGTTTGCTATACTATGCTAATAACAAATTTCATGACAAATATCATTGGCTAATTGAAATATGCTGGACTTTGTGGTAAGACTTGGAACATTAATAATATGAATAGTTACTTGCTATTATTTCCTCCTATAGCATTCATATATAAATTGTATAGCATAAGATACTATGCTTTTTAAATATATATGATGTGCATTGGTAAAAAAATGAAATGCAGATGTTTCTTCTACAAGTCCACCGTCTGCTGAGGATAACAGGCATACAACTACTACTTGGTGAAAAAAATGAGTGTGATCTGAGTCCTAATGAGTTCCTCTTTTATCAATGAATCTCAAAATCAGGTACCTGATCTTTTGCATAATTCTTGCATGCCAGGCCTTCAAGCAAGTTGAAGTGGTTGTGTATGTGAAAGTAACTTGAAGCTCAGAAAAACCGGAATAACTATTTGGTGTTAAACTATATAACTTAGAATTTGCTTTGCCGGCGCCGTGGCTCAACAGGCTAATCCTCCGCCTCGCAGCGCTGGCACTCCAGGTTCTAGTCCCGGTTGGGGTGCCGGATTCTATCCCGGTTGCTCCTCTTCCAGGCCAGCTCTCTGCTGTGGCCCAGGAGTGCAGTGGAGGATGGCCCAAGTGCTTGGGCCCTGCACCCCATGGGAGACCAGGAAAAGCACCTGGTTCCTGCCTTCGGATGAGCGCGGTGCGCTGGCCGCGGTGGCCATTGGAGGGTGAACCAATGGCAAAGGAAGACCTTTCTCTCTGTCTCTCTCTCTCACTGTCCACTCTGCCTGTCAAAAAAAAAATTAAAAAAAAAAGAATTTGCTTCATTAAAAAAATCTTTTAGAAAATTTCTAGGGCAAATTTGGTCATAGCATTGACCTTTTAAACTTATACTTCCCAAAACATAACAACACTTTCTGAGTGTCATGAATGTTCTATGATCTTATCCACTTTTATAATATTTTGTTCAGTGCATTTTCTTAAAACCTGTTCTGAAATCTTTTTCCTAATTTAAAGAAAACACTACTATTGTAGCTTTTGGTTATCATATGATAATAAAACCATGTCAGCACTGATTTGGGGAGTTCTAATTAAAAGGTAAACCTAAACTAAATTTATTGTTTTATTAATTAAAATTAGTGAGAACACAGGAGCAGATGTTTAGCTCAGTTAAGACACTGATGTCCCATATTAGAGTGCCTGAGCTTAATATACTGCTCCGGATCTTGATGACAGCTTCCTGCTAATGGAGACCCTGGGAAGCAGTGGCAACTCACCATTGAGTTACTGCAGCCCACTTGGGAGAACCTGATTTTGTTCTCTGCTCCTGCACATTCCCTGCTGTTGTGGACACTTGCTGAGTAAACCTGTGGTTGGGAGCTGTTTCTCCTGTCTATGCGTCTCTGTTTCTATGCCTCTCAAATAAACAACAAAGACCATCGAGTTCCTTATCTCTATTTTAGAGTACTTTTTCCTAGGGTTATATTAGGAAAAGTTCTTTTGCAAGGTAAGTTCAGGAAAGTCGCACTATATATTTTCTAGAAGCTTAGATTCTGTTTTCTGAAGTCCATAGTAAACAAACTCCTTGCAAAAGACCAAATAATAAATATTTCAGGCTTTTCAACTCAAGCAGTAATATCAAGAATATTATAAGGGTACTTTAATAACAAAAGAGAAAGTAAATTTTCTTAATACTCTTATTGATGAACTTCAAAGTATTGTATTAACTGAGTACAACTTTGGTAATAGAAGTCAGCTAAAGAGAATGGAATTTTTTAAAACTTTTAAAAATTTTACCTATTTTTTTTAACAGTTGCAGAAAGAGAGAAAGAGAAATAGAAATCTTCTATCTACTGGTTTACTCTCCAAATTGCTGCAATGGCCCAGGCTGGGCCATGCCGAAAAAGGAGCCTAGAACACCATCTGGGTCTCCCACATGGGTAGGAGGGACCCAAGTTCATGGGGCACCTTCTGCTGTGTTCCCAGGTATGTTAGCAGGGAGCTAGAAAGGAAGTGGAGCAATTGGACTCAAACCAGCACTCACATGGGATGCCTGCCATGCAGGCAGTGGCATAATCCACTGTGCCACAATGCAGCCCCTCCAATTTTTTTTTTATTATTATTTGACAGTTAGAATTATAGACAGTGAAAGAGAGAGAGACAGAGAGAAAGGTCCTTCCGTTGGTTCACTCCCTAAATGGCCACTACGGCCAGCGCTACACCAATCCGAAGCCAGGAGCCAGATGCTTCTTCCTGGTCTCCTGTGCAGGTGCAGGCGCCCAAGCACTTGGATCATCTTTCACTGCCCTCCCAGGCCACATCAGAGCACTGGATTGGAAGAGGAGCAACCGGGACTAGAACCCGGTGTCCATATGGGTTGCTGGTGCCACAGGCGGAGGATCAACCAAGTGAGCCATTGCACCTGCCCTGGGCCCTCTGAATTTTACATAATTGTTTGAGAGACCCAGAGAGAGAAAAAGACAAAAATAGTTCATTTCCTAAATGTCCACAGATACTGGGGCTGGGTCATTACAAAATTAGGAGCCAAGACCTTAATCAAGATCTTCCATGTAGTTGTCATGGACTTAACTACTTGAACCGTCAATTTCTGCTGCCCAGTGTGCACATTAGCAGGAAGCTGGAGTTGGCAGCAGAGAAAGGACTTGAACCCAGGCAATCCAATATGGAATGCAAGCATCTCAACTAGCAGGTGAAGCATGTACTCTGAGAATGAAGATTCTAATGGAGACAATATTTTGATTAATTAGAGTTCAAAACAACTGTTCCCTGTTGTCAAGACAATTACAAATACTTATTTGTAAAAAGGTTAGTACTTACACTTCCATTAAAAACAGGTGAAGGTTGAATGTCCTAATTTGTGGTTTGCCAAATACTTTAGGTAGTCTCAGTATTATCATTGCTACATCTTACAAGTTTATCATGACTTACCCTTTTTAACATACAGTTCAAAATATTTTGTAATTTCTGATCTGATATCTTTTTTAATCTATGAAAGCTTTTAGAGATTGTGAATTTCTCATTTTAAAAAGCTATTTACAAGCTATTATTCACTTCATCCTGATTACACCATGTTTCACATTCTGTGAGTATCTAATCTGATATTTGATGAGACTTACAGCAAGACACATAATAATCAAGTTTGCATATGTTAATGTTTCTAGCTAGCCAATGTGTACTCCAAATTAATATATGTTCTGTATAATTCAAGTAGGACAATTGATAATAGAGTTTTCTGATTTCCTGTAATTACTTTGTATGTTTTATTTTTAAAGTTATTCTATTAGCTGTCAAGTAAGCTGTAGTTGATTGTAGATTTGTCTATTTCCCTATTAGGAATCTCAACTATTTTTTCATCTATTATGGAACTGTTATATGTTACATATGGATGTTCGATTTTGATATCTTCCTGGTGGATGAAAGATCATTATGGGGCTGGGTATTGTGGCACAGTGGGTTAAGCCACCACTTGAAATGCTTGGCATCCCATATATTAGTCCAAGTCCTGGGGCTGTACCTCCTGGAAAAGAAGCGAAAGATGGCTGGAGTACTTGGACCCCTACTATGCATATGCAGGTGGAAGTTTCTCTCTCTTTCTCTTTTTCTTCTTTCTCCTTCTTCTTCTCTTTCTCTCTCTCTGCCTCTCTTTCACTCTCTGTAATTCTTTCTTTCAAATAAATAATTAAATAAATCTTGAAAAAAGTCTATTTTTACTCTCTATGTTTCTTTTCCATAAGTTATCTTTCTCTAAAATTATCTAAATGACTAGTCACCAGTGTTTATTATATTACTCATGTCAATTATATTTAATACATAATTATTAATAATCAGGATCTATAACTATAATTAGCATGTTTTTTGTCAGTATTGAAAAGTTGAATTTTATCTAGTAAGGCAATCTTTAGTTTTTATTTGGAACAGTTAATTAATGTACCAACAATCATCAATATATTTGGATTAACAGCAGTAATGTTGCTATTTGATTTCTATTTTCATCATCTTTTTTATGTTCCTCTATGTCAATTTTCTTGCTTTTTTTGTGTTTTACACACACAAACACAACATTCTGTGCTTTTCTTCTATTAGCATGTCACTTATATGTATTTATTATTTTAAAGCTTATCTTTTATGTTAAGCATGCATTTGTGACTCATGAAGAATCAGGAAGCTTTTTTAAGATTTATTTTCATTTATTTGTAAAGTAGAGGTAGAGGGAGAGAGGGAGAGAAAGAGAGAGGGAGAAAGGGAGATTACCAATCTGCTTGTTCATTCGCCAAGTGGCCTCAACAGCCTGGACTACACCAGGTGGAAGCCAGAAGCTTGGGACTCCATCTGAGTCTCCTACAGGTCCAAGTAGTTGGGCCATCTTCTGCTGTTACCATAGGCACAGTGGCAGGGAGTGAACCAGTGCTCTAATATGGGATGGGAGCCTCATAGATGGCAGCTTGATCATCTGCACTACAATGACAGCCCTTGTGAACCTTGTTATTTTACTGCTTTTCCAATGTGGCTATTTCCTTAGAATACATCAACTCTAGTTATTTAATATCTATATTTTGCATTTCTGAGATCAGGGATTGTGATTGTTAGATGCCTCTTTGTTCTCATATATGTTAAACTGTAGGAAATAGTATCATTATTGTTTTTAAAATCAAAATATCTTATGCTCTGTGTTATAGATTTTTTTCTCTGAGATCATTGTTCTTTAGAGTGAAGATTCTTTTTAACAATGGTTTCTCACAGTTGTGGTTTTCTTGAATGTGTCTATTTTCTTTTTTAACATATTTTCACAGAGTGTATAGTGCTACATTAGCAGTTACTGGTTTCATTGCTTTAAATGTATCATTTTTTTTCCTGCCTTTCATTGTTTTTGGTGAAAAGTCAGCTTTCAGTCTCATCATTCCTCATTTTTCTTCGGCATTTTCTGTTTTTATGTTTCAACAGATTAGCTATGGTTGTGTGTTGTTTTTTTGTTTTTATCCAGTTTATCTGTGGTTTATATATTTCATTAGTCTTCAAAATCACTGATTTATTTTTCAGATATTGATTCTAACTCATTTCTCTATTCTCCTCTTGGAATCTATTATCTATCTATCTATCTATCTATCATCTATCTAACCATACATACAATATACACAGACCAATTGACATTATCCTCTATATATCTTTATCTCTATTTCCCATTTTTCTCCCTGTTTGCAGTATGCATATTTTATATTGATCCATCTTTAAATTTAACTTTATTTGTCTTCATTTCTGTTAAATTCATATAGAGTTCTCAATTTCAATTACTTTCTTTTCAGTTCTAGAATTTTCCTTTGAATTTTTTTAATAGTTTCTACTTATCTCCATTTAAAAAATAATCCTTCTTGCCGGTGCCGTGGCTCAACAGGCTAATCCTCCGCCTTGCGGCTCCAGCACACCGGATTCTAGTCCCGGTTGGGGTGCCGGATTCTGTCCCGGTTGCCCCTCTTCCAGGCCAGCTCACTGCTGTGGCCCGGGAGTGCAGTGGAGGATGGCCCAAGTGCTTGGGCCCTGCACCCCATGGGAGACCAGAAAAAGCACCTGGCACCTGGCTCCTGCCATCGGATGAGCGCGGTGCACCGGCCGCAGCGCGCTGGCCGCGGTGGCCATTGGAGGGTGAACCAATGGCAAAGGAAGACCTTTCTCTCTGTCTCTCTCTCTCACTGTCCACTCTGCCTGTCAAAAAAAGAAAAAAAAATCCTTCTTAACCTCCACTTTTTGAATATACCAATCATTATTTGAAAATTCCTTTTGATAACCCCAATTTTTCATCGCTTGTTTTGCTCTTACACTACAGAAAGTGAGTCTCGTCTTTTGACATTTTTATTGAATAATAGGACATGTAATTGAGTTGTAATTTTCATTGAATGCCACATGTTCTGTATAAAAAAATAGAGGGTCCAAATAATGTACTTTCCTCTAGAGAGGGCTCATCATTTTCTTCACTAGGCAGATGGGTGTGGGAGCTGTTCTGCTTAATCAGATTATGAATTATGAAAGTAGGCTATGATTCTATTGGTTTTGGTTTGCTCTTTTCTTAAAGCAAAGCTCTTTGGAGATTTCAGATGAGACCTTATTTCTTTTATCAAACTCCTCCTGCCAGGGTGACTTGAATTTGATACTTTTTCTCAGCACTTTTAGATTGTCAGATAATATGCTCTGTTCTTTAGAGGTTTAGATTTGAATTTTTAACTTTCACCCAGCCAGAAATGAAGCCTAAGTGATCTGGCATCGTGGTATAGTGGGTAAAGCCACTGTCTGCAATGCTGGCTTTCCGTATTTTGTTGGTTTGTGACCCAGCTACTTCACTTCGTATCCGGCTCCCCGCTAATAGTCTGGGAAGAGCAGAAGAAGATGGCCCAAGAGCTTGAGCCACTGCCACCCATGTGGGAGATGCAGATGCAGCTCCTGGCTCCTGGTTATGGCCTGGCATAGCACTGGCCAATGAGCCATCTGGAGAGTCAGTCTGTGGATGAAATATCTGCCCCCCCACCATGTGTGTTCTCCCTCTCCCTCGGCAACTCTTTCAAAGTAAATGAATACATCTTTAAAAACCTCTCATATTTTAAAGGAAAAAGAGGATTTCAATAAAGAAAGATATGGCTAAAAATATACTACAGCAACTCATGACCATTTTAGAAAAAAATTATTGGTAACAATCACCCATTAGTCTATTAGATTTCATATGTGGACATGGGACTCTGTGATAAGTGTCACACAAAGACCTAGGTTTACAGAGCAATCAACTGCCTGTAGGACATTTCAACAAACTACTCACCAGGGGCGGATTCAAGTCCCAGCTGATCTCCTTCTGACCCAGCTCCCTGATAATGCACATGGGAAGTCAGCAGAAGATTCCCCAAGTGCTTGGGTCTTGCACTCACATCAGAGACCCAGAAGAAATTCCTTGCTCCTGGTTCTGATCTAACCCAGGCCTGGCTATTGCAGCCATTTGAACCAGCAGGATGGAAGATTCTCTCTCTTTATCTCTCTCCCCCTCTCTATAACTCTGCCATTCAAATAAATATTAAAAACAAAACACCTATATATCTTACACCAGTCATATGAAAGAAAGAGATTAAAGTAGATTATCTGTAAACATTTTATCCCAGAGACATTAATTGGTTCAGTGTTGTTAGAATTCACCAGAAATCAGAACCAATAGGATATAGATAGATCTAGATATAGATATAGAAGAGAGAAGTTATAGGAATAGGCTCACCTCATTATGGAGGCCAAGAGATTCTGTGATCTGTCCCCCAAGATGTGGGGATGCAGGAAAGACAGTGGTGTGGCTTAATCCAACTCTACAGGCTTGAGCACCAATGGAGCTAATTGTGTAACTCCCTATCTGAGCCCGAGAGTCCAACAATCATGGAAGGAGAATGCATATGTGTGCTACGGAGTTGAAAGGGCTGAGAACCAGGAATTCTGATGTCCAACACCAGGAAAAGCTGGGTGTCCTAATTCAAAAAGAGCAAGACATTGGTTCAATCAGGTCCCTCAACAGATTAGACGAGACCTACTCACATTGTTCAAGATCGTTGTCAACATAGCTTACTGATTTTGAAACTATTGTAATAGTGTGGAACAGGGCAATACTCACATGTTTATGGTGATGCCAATGTAAGCAAACCCAAGGGCTGTTCACCATGTAAAAGCATATAACATCCAGTTATATACAGCACATACTTGCAATGACCATAAATGAGTGTTATTAGTTTTTTATAATATTTTAGAGTGGATTCCTACTTACAAAATAGTTTACTCTAAAACTACATGCAGTGTTATGCCTGCAGCAGTCTATAATATCTCATGTTTATATCTTGATTACATAAAGGAACCACATCAACTGATTGATTTATACCATCTAGTTTTGTGTAACTGTGCTCTATGTTGAGTCACACAGCAAAATCTCCAACTGACACGTTTCTCAGACTGTATCCCAATTGTTCAGCAACATATGCAGCATTTCAGTGCATATGAATTATAAGAATTTCAAGGTGATATTACTATTAAATAAAGATATACCTGTAAATTTAGAGTGGTTTACATTATTTATTTAGATATGATAGTATCAAGGACATCTAACTTTTTAAACTTGTTTCTCACATTTTAAGAATAATGTAAGGTCACATTGAAAAGTTTGACTATTCTTGATTAAGTAACAGTGAATGAAAATTGATTTGTCTTGAAAGTAAGTAGAAGAGGTTTTGTTTTTGAGATGAAAAAGTTAGATTTGATTTCTTTTTCTTATTGTAAAAAACAAAGAACATGAAATCTACCCTTTAGAGCCTGAAAAAGAAATAAAAATTCAGACATTTAGATATTGCTTATTTAGGAGCCTATAAAGGAAGAATTATTTCATAGCTTTTCATGCTTCTTTGTAAGGGAGAGAAAAGGACAAGAAACAAAAACAATGAATTTATTGAAGAAAAAAGGTGAGGTCAATATAATAAAAATGTCATCCAAATACCAGCCCCTGTTTTTCCATTTTAAAATATTGTTTGCCTTAACTTGGGTAATATTAACATAACCCGGGATCACAAATTAACTTAGCTTTTCTCTGGCCAAATGAATGCTATCCCACTTGAAATGTGCCCTTTCTCATTCTGCTTTAGTTCTTGGGCTAAAATAAGAGTGTTGTGACGAGATGAGACAAAGAGAGTTCTTCATTACCTGCTTTACATCATGGAGGTGACACATAATAAAATTCAATCTTTATCCACTAAAAATCATTTATTCCTTCATTAAAATACTATTTACTGCTATCATTGTAAGAGTAACTAGGACGCTCCTCTGTTCTGTAAGCAAGCAGAGGATGTATAAATGCCCTTTTGGGAAATGACAGAGAAGATTTATTACAGATTATATAATGGAGAGACAGTTGCTAAATGCCCTACAAAGAGACTTTCAGTGTAAAAATCACTGAGAATGCATTTATAAAAAACAAAATCTTATCTTTCTAGCATACCTACATTTTCCACCTTTGCCCTAAATATGATGGGTTTATTCTCTTCCTAACTCAGCTCTCCTATTGTTGCCAATTCTAGTTCCCACCATAACCTATAGTAATAAGTAGCTTCATATTTAATGGTTTGTCCTCTCATTTTGTACAGATTTCAAACTGTATGTTCATGCATTAAAAAAAAAGCTGTCTTCCAATGTGCTTGTTATCAAAGATACCTTCTCTTTCTTAATTCAGAAAAACTTCTTAAGTTATACCATAAACGCCATAAGCTTGCTCTGACTTTTACTGGTGGACTCTTGCCAAGGTCAAATCAGATCCTTGAATGTCAAATACAATGACTCATGCTCTATCTAATACCAACTTGAACCCTCTGTAATGCTTGAATTGAGGACCATCTCCTCATCAAAAAATAAAAAAGAATTTATTGTTTTGTTTTATTTGTATTATTCTCCTTTAGTTACTTATTTGTATTTTTTTTAACTTTTATTTAGTAAATATAAATTTCCAAAGTACAGTATATGGATTACAATGGCTTCCCCCCCAAAAAAAACTTCCCTCTCATTCACACACCTCCCATCTCCCACTCACTCTCCCTATTCTTCAAGATTCATTTTCAATTATCTTTATATAAAGAAGATCAATTTAGTATATATTAAGTAAAGATTTCATCAGTTTACACCCACACAGAACACAAATTGCCAAATACTACTTGAACACTAGTCATATCATTAATTCACATTGAACTACACATTAAGGACAGAGATCCTACATGAGGAGTAAGTGCACAGTGACTCCTGTTGTTGACTTAACAAATTGACACTCTTGTTTATGGTGTCAGTAATCTCCCTAGGCTCTTGTCATGAGTTGCCAAGGCTATGGAAGCCTTTAGGGTTCACCGATCAATCTTATTCCGACAGGGTCATAGTCAAAGTGGAAGTTCTCTCCTCCCTTCAGAGAAAGGTACCTCCTTCTCTGATGGCCTGTTCTTTCCCTTGGGATCTCACTTGCAGAGATCTTTCATTTAGGAGTTGTGTTTTTTTTTTTTTCCCAGAGTGTCTTGGCTTTTCATGCCTGAAATACTCTCATGGGCTCTTGAGCCAGATCTGAATGCCTTAAGGGCTGATTCTGAGGCCAGAGTGCTGTTTAGGACATCTGCCATTCTATAAGTCTGCTGTGTATCCCGTTTCCCATGTTGGATCATTCTCTCCCTTTTTTATTCTGTCAGTTAGTATTAGCAGACACTAGAATTGTTTATGTGA
This sequence comes from Sylvilagus floridanus, assembly GCA_949820135.1. Classification (NCBI taxonomy): domain Eukaryota; kingdom Metazoa; phylum Chordata; class Mammalia; order Lagomorpha; family Leporidae; genus Sylvilagus; species Sylvilagus floridanus. The sequence continues at coordinate 105,203,479 of OX463241.1, forward strand.
TCCTTTGACTCTTAGACCTTTCAGTATGATCAATTGTGAACTGAAATTGATCACTTGGGCCAGTGAGATGGCCTTGGTACATGCCACCTTGATGGGATTGTATTGGAATCCTTTGGCACATTTCTAACTCCACCTTTTGGGGCGAGTCAGCTTGAGCATGTTTATAATATAGGCTATTATTCCTACATGCTTTCCTTAAAGTTTATGTGATCACACTATTATTGGAGAATGTAAACTAGTAAAGCCATTATGGAAGATAGAATGAACGTTCCTCAAAAATCTGAACATAGATCTAACATATTACCCAGTCATCCTACTACTGTGAATTTACTCAGATCAAATGAGAGTGATCTTCACCCCCATGTTTTATTGAAGCTCAATTCACGATACGTAAGATATGGAATCCACACAGATGTCCATCAGTTGATGACTGGACAAAGAAAATGTGGTGTATATACACCACGGAATCCTACTTACCTTAAAAAATGAATGAAATCCTATCTTTTGCAACAAAATGGATGCAGCTGGAAACCATTATACTTAGTGAAATAACCCATTCCCCAAAGGGCAAGTATGTTTTCCCTGATCTATAGTAACTAATAGAATACAAAAAAATAATATATATGAAAAAAATTGACTATTTTTTATCTTACTATTTGTTGAATTCTTTACTTAGTGGTCAGTTAATAAACTGAAAGTATTTTATTAATTAAATGGAATAATTAAATCATAAGTAAATAATAATTAAAACAGAAAAGTAAGAAAGGAAGGAGTAGGGAGGCTGAGTGTGGACGAGAGGGAAGTTAAGGTGGGAAGTATTACTATACTCCTAAACCTTAATATATGAAATACATGGAATTTGTTCACCTTATGTAAATAGAAAATACAAGAAAAAGTTGGCATACCTTCTTGTCTTTTCACGCTCTTCACATTCTTTCATTGTACTTACCACCTTAATATGGTCAAAGCTTGTTATCAGACATCCTCTGAATTCTGAGGCTGCCGTTTATTTCTGTATAAGTCAGAGAAAGTGGTTCTCTGAGCCTTAAAGTGCACAAATGCTTAATGAAGATAACTATTGTATGGACTTATAACATAAGGTTATAATGAAAATCAAATTAAGATAACTCGTATAGCAATTTTGGTGGTGACAGAGCTTATAAATAATAAATGGTAGATGGTAATATAATTATAACTTTTCATAATATTACATTCTAGTCTAAAGTTCTGATAACTGCAGAATTTAAGTTCTATACCAGCACTATCTGACAGACCTCTATGATAATGAAAATGTTGTACATTAGGATTGGCATTGTGGTGTAGCACATTAAACTGCCACTCAGGACACGGCCATCTAAAAACAGAGTGTCAGTTTTATCTCTGGCTGCTTTGTTTCTTACCCAGCTCCCATATAATGTGCTGAGGAGAGCAGCAGAAGAAGGATCAAGTACTTGGGACACTGCCATGCATACAGGACACCAAAATGTTGTCCGTGGCTCTGCTTTCTTACAGGTCCAGACAGGGCTGTTGCAGCCATCGGAAAGTGAACCAGAGGATGGCAGATCTCTTTCTCTGCCTCTCCTTCTGTCTCCGTTTCTCTGCCTTTCAAATAAATTATGAGAGTATGTCATTGTAAAAATTAAAAAAAAATAAGAAAGGAAGGAGGAGGGAAGATGGGAGCATGGGCAGGAGGGAGCATAGGGTGAGAAGTATCACTATGTTCCTGAAATTGAATATATGAAGTACATGAAATTTGTTCACCTTCTGTAAGTAAAAAAACTTTTAATATGTTCAATATATTCATATCTGCTATCCAATATGGTACCATTCTTCACTGTGTGGCTATTGAAAATTTTGAAATGTGGCTACCATGTAAAAACATCTGGGGGCCAGTGCTGTGGTGTAGCAAATAAAAGCCACCGCCTGCAGTGCTGGCATCCCATATGGGAGCTGGTTGTGTCCTGGCTACCCCACTTTTGATCCAGCTCTCTGCTGCGACCTGGGAAAGCAGTAGAAGATGGCCCAAGTCCTTGGGCCCCTGCACCCATGTGGAAGACCAGGAGGAAACTCTGGCTCCTGGCTTCAGATTGGTGCAGCTCCAGTTGATGTGGCCAATCGGAGATGAACCAGCAGATGGAAAACCTTTCTCTCTTTGTCTCTTCTTCTCTCTCTGTGTAACTCTGACTTTCAAATAAATAAATCTTAAAAAAAAAACAAAACAAAACAATGGAAGGAAGACTTTTCTCTCTGTCTCTCTCTCTCTCTCTCACTGTCTAACTGCCTGTCAAAAAAAAAAAAAAAAAAAGGACATCTAGAATTTTAGCTTTAATTTTAATTAGTATGAATGTAAGTGTATCTGACCAGGAATTGTTTTACTGGACAATACAGAGTTTTATTTTCAACTTCTTCCAAATTGTTATGCTAGCAAATTTATTAAATGCCTAAACACTAAATTCCTCTTTTATATGGAAACTGCTACTTTTTTGAATTTTCTATTTTAGTTAAAGGCATCACTATTCACCAAAGCAAAATGTTCAAATGCTATGTGATGTATTAGGATTCACTCTGAAATGAAAAGAGTATGACCTTTGAATCAAACACACCTGGATTCAAATCGGGCATCTCCATTTCCTTGCCATCTGACCTTGGGCAAATTAAATAAGCCACAAGAATCTCATTTTTTTATTTGTAAAATAGAAATAAATATGTGTATCACACATGGCTATTATCAGGATTAAATGGCATAGCATATGTAAAACATATGGCATTGTGCTGCATATACAAAATATATGTATTTCATAAATATACATTACTTCTTTTCTTGCCTTCCATTTCAAATGGATTAACAGATCTATTGATCTGTGCCTAAAATATTTTTTGAGTTTTTCTTTCCATTTCTGTTAAGTAAGCTCTTATCATCTATCTCTTTCTCATCAAATTTTCTAGTAGAACAATCTTTCAATGTTTCTTTCCAGTTCTTTTTAGTAATCTGTCCTATGCAATATCCATCCTCTAAGTCTCCTCAAAATAGCATTCCAAAATATAAATTTGATCATGTCACTTACTATTCATTGCTTTATGCTTTTATTATACAAATGTGTAATGGCCCTTTTATTTAAGTGGTATTACAAGTGCTATCACAGCACAGATAGTCTTCTGCAGCTGTCAAACTCACATCTTTATGGCCCACATTCATGTTTATGATACACACAATTACCATCCATTTTTATATTTACTACACGTTTAAAATATGCAACAATATATTTGTTTTTCCAGTGATGAACATTTAAGGTTGTTTTCAATATTCTCTTATATTTTTCTTGGATAAGACTTTTCTTGGTTAATACCAATAGCATTGAGTAAGGTGAATTAGTCTAATTGAATTCTATGTATATAGGTTGAACATTCCTAATCTGAAAATCCAAAATTGGCAAAACTCCAAAATTTGAAATTTTTTGAGATTTAAAAATCTGGCCTCAGGAGAAAATGAATTGCAGTAAAATGTAGGCACACTAAAAATATCACATAAAATTACCTTTGGTCTACAGGTATACAGTATTATGAAATATAAATGAATTTCTTTTCAAATTTGAGCCCTATTCCCAAGTTATCTCATTATGCATATGCAATTATTCAAAAAAGTCCAAAATCCCAAACATGTCTAGTCCGAAGCATTTTGGTAAGGGATATGCAGCCTATATATACAATTTTATAACCATCATCCAGATCAATAAGTTTCAATATTCCAGAAAGCCACTATTTTTCCCACAAATCTCATACCCCAAAAAATGAACAAGTAGAATATAATCCATAAATTTCCAGGATTTATTTTTCCATTGTGTCCTTGATACACATTTGAATTATTTCTAGTGTATTTCTCTTGGTAGTAAAATTCTATGGAATGAGTGTATATACTCACTTCTATTCAGATTTTAGCTAGGAGGGAAAGTGCTTGATCATAGGATAAGTACATATTAAGCTACAGTGATTACTGTCTATACCATTTTTGAAAATGGGTTACAATAAACACTCTTACAAAAATGTGAGAGTTTCAGTTGCTTCACATCTTAGACAAAATTGGTATTCTGGTTGCTCTTCTGACAGGTATGTAGTGATACTGCATTATGGTTGTGTTATTTTATTGACAACCAATGTTTTAAAAGTGTGTTTTTATGACTACTAAAGTTTGCATGCTCTCTTTTATAAAGTGCTTTCCAATATTTTAACAATCCTCTTTTGTCTTTCAAAAACTTACAAGATTTTTACATAATCTAGAATATATTGTTGAATATACATATTGCAAATATATCCACTAACTCTGTATTGTCTTCCCCTTTCAATGTGTATTTCATGTAAAAAACAATTTACTTGTTAGGTTAATGATAATACTGTAGTATACTCCTTATTACTTACGCTAAATTAAAGAATTATTCTGTTTTCCATTTAAAGTTTTGTTTTTTGTTTTAGATCTTACATTTACTACTATTATATGATCTATCTAGAATTAATTTCTGTGTACAGTATAATGTAGTGTCTGGGTTCTTTTTTTCATATTTCCATATGGAATTTCAATTGATCCATCACAATTTATTGAAAATGTAATCACTCCCTTCATTGAATTGTGGCACTGGTTGTCATAAATTATGTTACTAAATATAACTAGTGCTCCAACAGTATTTTCATTTTGTGTCTCTATGTGAGGGCAAACTGTTGAAATCTTTATGTAATATGTACTAAACTGATCTTCTGTGTATAAAGAGAATTGAAAATGAATCTTGATGTGAACAGAGGGGGAGAGGGAGCGGGAAAGGGGAGGGTAGCGGGAGGGAGGGAAGTTGTGTGGGAGGGAGCCATTGTAATCCATAAGCTGTACTTTGGAAATTTATATTCTTTAAATAAAAGCTTTATAAAAAAGTAAATATAGTAGTGCCACTACATAAAGCGTTGTAATTTTAAAATGCTTTATAGTTGGCATTGTAAAAACTACAGTTTTGTTCTTAAATTTGCCTTTTCTAAACTAGATTCTATATCCTTTTGATTTCCATATACATTTTTGAATTGACTTTCCAGCATATATAAAATCAATTGGAATTAGATTTCATTGAATCTGGTGGGGCTGATGCTGTGGTGTGGCTGGTAAAGCTGCTGCCAGTGTTCCTGGCATGCTATATTAGTGCCAGTTCAAGTCCCAGCTGCTTCACTTCCAGTCCAGTTCTCTGGGGAAGCAGTAGGGGATAGCCCTAGTTCTTGGGCTCCTGCACTCCAGTGGGAGAACTGGATGAAGCTCCTGGCTCCTGGCTTTGGATAGGGCCTGCTTGGGCCATTGTGGAAATTTGGGTAGTGAACCAAAGGATGGAAGACCTCTCTCTCTCTCTCTCTCTCTGTCTCTCTCTCTCTCTCTGTCTGCCTCTGCCTCTTTGTCACTCTGCTTTTCAAATAAATAAATAAACAAATCTTTAAAAAAAAAAAACAGAATTTGGTGAGATTTGTTATATTGAGAATATTATAGCTTCAATCTCAAAACATGATATTGTTATACAAATATTTAAGTCTTATTTAATTTATTGGCTTTGTGTAAGTTTTACATATATTTTCTTAAACATATTCAAGGTTACTTGACTATTATTGACATAACATTTTTTGCATTTATCTTCTACTTGGTTGTTCCTAGTATAGAAACAATCTATATTGCATACTGCAATATAGATTATCTTCTACTTGGTTGTTCCTAGTATAGAAACAATCTATATTGCATACTGCAATATAGATAAATTTACTTATTCATTGCAATAATGTTTCTGACAAAAATTTTTCATACAATATATACATTTGAATAAGGGTAGTTTTACTCTTTCATTTCAATATTCATAAATTTTATTTTTCTTGCCTTATTGCACTGGATAGAATTGTATTGTAGACTTCTCAAAATCAATCAACTATGTGAGTTTGTTCATTGGTCTGTTTTTTATGTCTGTAGCTAAGATTACAGTGTCTTGCTTGCTGCACTTCTGTAATAGCTCTTGATATCAGGTATCTTAATATTTTGACTTCATTCATATTTAACAAAAAGTTGTCTGGACTATTTTTTAAATTTAGAATCATCTATTACTGCTTACAAAAATAAAAATTTTATAGAATCTTTTTAGTGACAAATTACAGTCATGTTTTCTCACATTATTTAATATTTTTATAGTATTGAAAAATTACCAGTTATAAAAATTTCAACTTCTGATTGTTACTAATATGTAGCACCCATACTGTCTTCCACAGTGGTTGTTCCAGTTTAGACTCCCACCAGCAGTGGATTAGGGTACCATTTTTGCCACATCCTCAACAGTATTTGCTGTTTATTGATGTCTGTATGACAGCTAACAGAGGTGAGGTGAAACTTCATTGTGGCTTTGATTTGCATTTACATGGTGGTTAGATATCATTAGCATTGTTTCATGTATCTGTTGGCCGTTTGGATTTTCTCTTTTGAAAAATGTCTGTTCAAGTCCTTTGCCCATTTCTTAACTGGATTGTTTTTTGTTGCTGAGTTTCTTCAGCTCATTGTAGATTCCAGATAGAAATCCTTTATCAGTTGTGTATTTCACAAATACTTTCTCCCATTCTGTCAGTTGCCTGTTTATTTTGTTGAGTGCTTTATTTGTACTACAGAAGCTTCTCAGTTTGATGTAATCCCATTTGTCAATTTTGGTTTTGATATCTTGTGCTTCTGGAGTCTTTTCCAAGAAGTATTTTCCTATATCATTTTTTAAAAGGATTTACAAATTTTACTTTGAAAGTCAGAGTTACATAGAGAGAGGAGAGGCAGAGAGATGGAGAGAGGTCTTCCATCCAATGATTTACTCCCCAACTGGCCACAATGGCCAGAATTGCGCCAATCTGAAGCTAGGAGCCAGGAGCTTCCTCTAGGTCTCCCATGCAGATACAGGGGCCCAAGGACTTGGGCCATCTTCTACTGCTATCCCAGGCCATAGCACAGAGCTGGATGGGTAGTGGAGCAACCAGGTCTTTAACTGGCACCGATATGGGATTCTGGCACTTCAGGCTGGAGTGTTAACCTGCTGTGCCACAGCGCTCACCCCTCCTATGTCATTGTCTTGCAGGGTTTCCTCAATGTTCTCTAATAATTTGATGGCATTGGGTTGTAGATTTAGGCCTTTCATTCACTTTGAGTGGATTTTTGTGTAAGGTGTAAGGTAGGGTTCTTGCTTTATACTTATGCATGTGGAGATCCATTTTTTCCAGCTCCATTGGTTGAGGGACTGTCCTATCTCCATGGATTTATTTTAGCTCCTCTGTCAAAGATAAGCTAGTTGTAGATGCATGGATTAATTTCTGGAGTTTCTATTCTGTTCCTTTGGACTACACATTTGTTTTTCTACCAATACTAGGCCTTTTTGATTATAACTGTCCTGCAGTATGTCTTGAAATCTGGTAATGTGATGCCTCCAGCTTTTTTGTTGTGTAAGATTGCTTTAGCTATCTGAGGTCTCTTGTGTTTCCATGAATTTCCTTTATTAAGACATTGATTTATCTAAAAGTCACAGTTACACAGAGGCAGATAGAGAGAAAGAGAGAGTCTTCCATCCACTGGTTCACACCCCAAATGGACACAATGACCAAAGCTATGCTTATCCAAAGCCAGAAGCCAGGAGATTTTTCCAGTTTTCCCACATGGGTGCAGGGCCCAAGAACTTGAGCCATCTTCTGCTGCTTTCACAGGACATAGCAGAGAGCAGGATCAGAAGTGGGGCAGCTGGGACTCGAACCCCTGCACATATGGAATACCAGCACTGCAGGCAGCAGCTTTACCTGCTACAGCACAGTACTGGACCCTTCCATATGAATTTCAGAATCGGTTTTCTTTTTTATTTATTTATTTTACAGGTTGAGTTATAGACATTGAGAGAGAGAGAGACAGAGAAAAAGGTCTCTGAAAGGTCCCCAAATGGCTGCCACGTCCGGCGCTGTGCTGATCTGAAGCCAGGAGCCAGGTGCTTCTTCCTGGTCTCCCATGCAGGTTCAGGTGCCCAAGCACTAGTGCTATCCTCTACTGCCTTCCTGGGCCACAGCAGAGAGCTGGACTGGAAGAGGAGCAACCAACTGGGACTAGAACCCGGAGCCCATATAGGATGCCAGCGCCACAGGAGGAGGATTAACCAATAGAGTCATGGCACTGGTCCTGAGCATTGATTTTCTATATCTGATAATATCCTTGGAATTTCTTTGGTATCACATTGAATCTGTAAATTGTTTTTGGTAGTATGGACATTTTGATAATATTGATTCTCACAATCCATGGATATGGAAGGTTTTTCCATTTTTTGATATCTTCTTCTATTTCTTTCTTTAATATTTTGTAATTTTCCTTGTAGAGGTCATTGAAGTCCTTGGATAAATTTATTCCAAGGCTTTTAATTTTTTTGTAGCCATTGTGATTGAGATTGTTCTTCAGAGTTCTTTTTCAGCCATGGTGCTGTCTGTACATACAAATGCTATTAATTTTTGTGTTAATTTTATATACTTCTGCTTTATTAAACTCTTTTTGAGTTCCTATAGCTTCTTAGTGGAAACTTTTGGATCATCTATATATAGAATCATGTCATCTGCAAATAGGGATATTTTGATGTCCTCCTTCCCAATTTGTATCATATTGTTTTTTTTTTTTCTTTCCTAGTAGCTCTGGCTAGACCTTCTAGGACTATATTGAATAGCAATGGTAAGAGTTGGCACCCTTGTCTGGCTCTGGTTCTTAGTGGGAATGCTTCCAACTATTCCCCATTCAATAAGATGCTGGTTGTGTGTTCCTCATAAATTGCCTAGATTGTGTTGTACAGTGTGACTTCTATACTCAATTTGCTTGTTTTCATTATGAAAGGATGTTGTATTTTACCAAATGCTTTCTCCTAAAGACCCATAAGTTGGGTCATTTGATAGTATTCTATAAATCTCCAACACCACTTTTAATTTTTCTAATTTCTTTTACCTTTTTTTTTTTAATCCGACTGTAAAATTTCCAGATTTTTCTTCTAATTTGGATATTCTTTCTTCTGCCTCACCAAGTCTGTTGTTAATGCTTTCCATTGCCTTTGTGGTTTGATCTATTAAATTCTTCATTTTAATATTTCATTTTGATTTCCCTTTAAAATTTCAATTTCATGGGAAAAATGTTCATTCTTGTCACTTATGAATTTCTTTAATTTGTGGGTTTTCTTCTCATTACTTCTAAGTAATCATATGATTAGTTTTTTGAATTCCATTCTGTCATTTTATTAATCTCTTCATCTTTACATTCTAGCATTGAAGTGTTGCTGTGTTCCTTGAGGGCTTCATGCTGTCTTCCCTATTCTTTTCTCTTGAATTTATGTGTTTATTTTTAGACAGTTGTGGGAACACTTGTTGTTGTCTCCCCAACCCCACCCTATGGTTGCATTTACCTTTGAACTATACCTCTGTGGCTTAGTGGAGTGTCTGCTCTTTTGGTGAATACCCAGAGACATGTGCTGGATGTTACCAGAGAGCTCTGTTCATTACTCCATTGTGAGGAGAGAGTACAAAGTGAAACAAAAGTTGGGTGTGGCAAACTTCCTCTTTTGTTTTTAATCAGAGGGATGGTTTGGTCAGCTCTCTTAGCGTAGTCTCACACCTCCTCTCCTCCAAGGTGACCAATTTCCTGAGCACTAGGTGGGTGCAATATCCATCCAAGCTGACAAAAGAATAACAAAAAGGATCTGTGACATCCTCAGGGTGAGCTTTGATCCCACTGCAATGACACACCCCAGGAAATTAGGGAGCCCCAAGTGTATGGAGCTGCCCACAGTGAATGCCCAGAGACTCAGCCACACCTTCACCCTCTTATGAAGCCATTGTGTTTTCATAGTCCCAGCACACAAAGCTCCCCCATCATGGGGCACCAAGGATCCAGTCTTCCCTGCCAGTCCATCCCATCTACAGAAAGGTACAGATGTTCCTAGAGCCAGATTCCTGTGGGTATTTCATGAAGCATCCTAAATTCCAGAGTCTGTGATGTGCTTGGAAGCTGGTGGCAGCTCACAGTTCTATGTGGGCACCCAGTCCCTTATCAGTTTTCCCAGTCAGATTCAGATGTCTCAACTCAGCTGGTTGCTGGGAGCACGGACACAAGCTGGCATAGTTATTACATATGTTGAAAATTGTACCTGCCCTCCTTCAGCTATTTACAGAATGCCATTGTCTGGTAGTTAGGGAGAGAGAAACATGCCTCTGTTTTTTCTCTAGCTTAGCAGGTTCACTGTCTTCCAAAGGGCTTCAAGCCAGACTCATGCCAAGCTCTCCCTGAAGCTTTATCACCAGTGACTTGGGCTGCTACAGTTTGTTTTCATCTCACTCTCCTGCAGAGGTTCTCAACTGCTGGGGTCCTGTGTTTTGTCCATATTCATGTTGTGCAACCACACTGTCTACGTAAATTCACAGATTCCCTCTGCATGGAATTTCCACTGCAGTTTTCTTCTTAACTCTTCCCTGAGATTACACTCTCTCCATTTTATTAAAAAGCTTTTTTTTAGACTAGAGCATTAAGCTCCATTCCTATTCTACCATACTGTAATCTCCATGAATATGTGTTTTTCTGCTTTCTCTACTTTTGGTACAATGTTGGATAGACATAATATGATTGGACATTTTTGTATTGTTCCTAATCCATAGGGAAAACATTAAATACTTCACTATTAAATAGGAATCTAGTTATATATTTTTAGATGAGTAATCAAAGTAAAGAAATTTACTTCAATTATCAATTTACTGAAAGTTTTAAAATGAACGAATATCGGTTTTTATCAAATGATTTTTCTGTATCTATTGAGATGACCTGAACTTTCTCTTAATAAATCAGTTTATGCAGTTAATTATTTCAATTTACTTTCAAATGTTAAATGAAAATTATATTTCTGGAATAAATAGCTCTTGATATTGAGGCACAATCACATTATACATTTACTATGCTAAAATTTTGTTTGGGGGTTTACGTCAAAGTTCATGAGAAATAGTAGTCAGTAATTTTCTTTACTTGGAAATGCCATTGGTTTTGGTTTAAGGATAATGTGACCTCGTGAAATGAATTCAAAAGTACTTGCTTCTTCAACTTTTCTGGAAGACATTTTGTGATATTGGTATTGTTTATGCTTACTTTTAGGTTTATTTCATTAATGAATGCCTAGCTTTAAGATAGCTTTTTGTTGGCTGGTTTGTTAAAAACATTTATTCTTTAAAATTTTTTAACTAAATGCAATAATTGTACATTATTGTGGGATGAAGTGTAATATTTCAAACACATATACAATGTGTTAACCAATGAAACTGGGCAACTATCTGTTCTATCACGTTTTCTTTGTGTTTAAAACTTACCAGTTCCTCTTTTCCCATTCTCTACACAGTACATGATACTTACTGTGAACTACAATTATTCCACTATGGTACAGAACATTAGAACTTGTTGCTTCTATGTATATTTGTTTTGTTACCTGTTATCCAACCTCCCTTGATCCCCTCTTACCCTTTCAAAAATCTATAAATCACTATTATAAATTCAAATTGACTAGTTTGTCTTAACTTCTATATGAGATAGGACATAAAGTTCTTGTAGGTCTTTGACTTTTTTTTAACATGAAGATTTCTAATTCCATCTATTTTGTTGCAGACATCAGAATTTCATTGTTGTATATGAATAAATAGTGTTTCAGTGTGTGTGTGTGTATGTGTGTGTGAGAGAGAGAGAGAGAGAGAGAGAGATCACATTTCCTTATATCTATATAAGGGCATCAAGTTTGATTTATCTTGGATACTGTAGTCAATGCAGCAATTAATATGGGAGTCTAGGTATCTGTTTAATTTGTTGATTTTGCTTCCATGAAATGTTAACCAACAGTGAGATAACTGGGTCATATGGCAGATCTATTTTTGTTTTTGAATAACCTTCTTACTGTTCTCCATAATGGCTGTACTAATTTGCATTCCTACGTCCACCAAAAGTGCATGAAGATTTCCTTTTCTCACATCCACACCAGCATTTTAAAAATATTTTTGTCAATAAGCATTCTAATTATGGTGAGGTGATTTTGATTTGCCATTCCCTGAAAACTAGTGATAGTAAGCATTTTTTGTGTGTTCATTGGTTATTTGTGTTTCTTCTGAGAAATATCTATTTAGATCCATTACCCATTTTCTAATTGCCTTGTTTGTTATTTTGTTCATTTTTTGAGTTGCTTATATATTCTGGGTATTAATTCTTTGTCAAATAAACATTTTGTAAATATTTTATCACCTTCTGTTTGTTGTCTTTCTATTTTGTTGATTTTTCTTTTGCTGTGCACAAGCTTCTTAGTTTGATACAATTTCATTTGTCAATTTTTGCTTTGGTTGCCTAAGTTTTTCCCATCTAACTCACTGTGAATGTCCATATCTTGAATTGTTTTTCTTATCTTTTCAATGAGCAGTTTATTATTTTTTAACCTTATATTTGGATATTTTTCAAAATTCTGACTTGATATTGTATAGGGATGAGAAGTATTTCAAGGCTCAATCTCCTCAGATGGACATCCAGTTTACCCAACACTATTTCTTGAACACACTGTCTTTTTACCTTTATATGTTGTTTGTTGGTGCATTTGCCATGAATCAGTTGGATACTGATATATAGGTTTATCTGGATTTTTTTTTGCTCCATTAGTCTATATGACTTTTTTTATGCCAATATGATGTTATTTTGGTTACCATAGCTCTGTCATATGTCTTGAAATTATGTATTATGATGCATCCATTTTTTTTTCTCTTTTTCATCAGAAAAAATCATGTTACACACTTGATTTACTAAAATTTTGTTTGGAGTTTTTGTGGCAAAGTTCATGGAAAACAGTGGAAAGAGAGAGAGAGAGAAAGAGAGAATCTTCTCTCGGTTGTTTCACCCTCCAAATAGTTGCAGCGGCCAGATGTGGGCCAGACCCAGGAAATCCATCCAGCTCTCCCATATGGGTGGCAAGGACTCAAATACCTGAACTGTCTTCTGTTATCTTCCCAGGTACATTAGCAGGAAGCTAATCAGGAGAGTATCCAGGGCTCTATATGGGATGTTAGCATCTCAACTGGCAACTTAACCCATGCACTGGCCAACCATTACTCTTAATTTCTGCATTTCATTTTACATAATTCATACTTCTGTATCTTCAAGTTGACTAAATTTTTTCTACAATGCCTGTGTCCCATTAAATTCAAGCATTTTTGTTTCTTCATCTCAGAAATCTAGTTTTCATTTCTAGAGATTTATGTGTTAATTTTATACTGAGGATCTCTCTTAAGATTTTTTTATCATATTAAATACAGTAATAATAATTTTAATGTCCTTGCTGTGTTCATCGATAATTCTGGTAGCTCTGATTCAGTTTCAAAGTATACATTTTTAATTTTCTGGTGTGTGTGTGTGTGTGTGTGTGTGTTTCGGTATCAAATATGTGGCTCACCTCTCTGTGGGTTTCTGGTTTTCTGAATCTTAATTCTTGAACCCTGTGTGTCAGTGAATCTCTAATACCTTCAAACATAGAGGGTTTTGTTTCCTTTTTTTCTGTACTTAAGTTTTTGAGTTGTTTTTACTAGGAGATTGGCACAACACAAGCTGTGCTGTCATTACTGGTAATAGAATTTACCAATTACTTCATTTTGATCAGAAAATAAAGTAACAGTTTATAGAAGAAGGTTGTTACTAGCTACAGAGAAGACACTTGGCAGTTAATGTATCTTGTTAGGATCAAAGGTTTATAAAAATTTTCATTTTGACTGCTCAGAGCCTGAATTTCTTGCTTGGTTCTCTAATCCACAGACTAAATAATTACAGCAAGTTTCATTTGAAAAATCTTTGCTGAAAAAGTGTAAATTCCTAGCAGGTAGAGATTTATTCATTTTTTGACTTCTGCTATGTCTAATTCAGCCCTTTATTAGCATTTCAAGTTGAAATAATTATTTTGGGGAATACAAAATTATTTTAAAAACACTGCTGATAATTGTTCTGAAGAATTTAACAAAATTCCATTTATTCTTCACAACAACGTTCTTAGGTGAGTTTTATCCCCATTTTATAGATAAGAACCAGAGATTTAACTCATCTTAGTTCACAAGAGTTAATAAATTTGAATTAGTACTATACTCAGGCAGCAGGCATTATAAATTCAAAGCTTGCATACAAATAATATGTTAAACTCTCACCCTCAAAGAAAATATACCAAGTTGTTTATCTGATCTATTCATTTGAAATCATATCACAAAATGCACATCCGATTGTTTTCTATATCCCAGGTGGTACCTAAGAAAATTGCCTCATTGGATTTCTGACAATTTTATTCTAATTAGTAACTACAGAAATAATATGCTTTGGGGCTAGAAGTTACTTTTGTGCCCAACCTGGATGCTTTACTCAACATCAATTCTTCCAAGTAGCAGTAAGCAAGTCTTGGCTCCTGTTGTGATTAGCATCTCTCTCACCATGGGTGAATGTGTACAATGTTTAGAGTTACACCTCTAGACCTTTTACTTTTTCTATGCTGTATATGCCTACTCTGACAGCCCCTGACATAAACCCTGATCTCCCGCTTATCTTGGGCACAAACTTTTTATTGTCAGCAATGACGCTTTGCCTATAAAATGACTCCTTAAAAATTAGATTGAATCATTTCCGGATGAAAAGTATAGAGCCACAGATTCTGTCACTTTCGTGCCTTCCCTGATCTGAAGATAAGTTTGAAATTTTAGAGCTCTTTCAGTGTAGACTACAGACTGTAGCTGACAAGAATCATCTGACCTGCTATGTAAGGTCACTCAGACAGCAGCAGGCCATAACCAGAGCCTGCACCTGTTGATTCAACTTGAGCAGATTCATAATAAATCACAAGACACACTTCAGACATCAGCGGAGGGTTCTTGACTTATCTAGGAAAATCTACAGCACTTTATATGAACCTTCTAAGAAGCAGAGAACTGAGTTAACATGTAAAGATATACCTTATTTTCACCATTTAAAAATGATCATTTTCCTACATCTTAATAGTTTGGGAGCTTATTGTTATAAATATATTCACTATTATTTTACCTTTACCTTATTTGCTATTCCCTATAAATTATAGAATCTTAGGATCCAGGGAATTACTATGCATCAGTTTTCCTTTGTATATTTACCTCTATGTAAACATCATAGATTGCAGACTCATTATCCATATTAGGCTCTTAGCATATCACTAAGACATTTTATATTGACAGATACTGGTGATAGCAAAGCATAAAAAATTTTAGAAAAATAAAAAGATATTTTCTCAAATGGTAAATACCTTTTTTTTTAAAGTCACATCATATACTATTTGCAGTAGCATCATGTAATGTTAATTGTGCTAATAACTTTTCTACATTACTTGTAATAATGGGATGTTGAGTAAAATAAGAAGTATTTTATTGCAATCTTTCAAAAACTTTAAATTGCTTTATGATTTTTTAAAAGGAATTACTTATTTATTTTAAAGAGAGAGAATGAGAGACAGAGCAAGAGATCTTTCATCTACCCAGTAGGCCTCAACGGCCAGGGCTGGGCCAGAGAGGAGCCAGGAGCAAGGAGCCTCAAAAACTTTAAATTGCTTTATGATTTTTTAAAAGGAATTACTTATTTATTTTAAAGAGAGAGAATGAGAGACAGAGCAAGAGATCTTTCACTACCCAGTAGGCCTCAACGGCCAGGGCTGGGCCAGAGAGGAGCCAGGAGCAAGGAGCCTCATCCAGGTTTCTCATGTGGATGGCAAAGGCCTGAGCAATCGGGCCATCTCCTGCTGCTGCTTTCCCAGGCCATTAGCAGGGCGCCGAATTGGAAGTGGAGCAGCTGGGACACAAACCAGCAACCATATGGGATACAGGCATCACAGGTAGTTTAACCTGGTACATCACAAGACCAGGTCTATGGCTTTATAATTGTTTAGGAAAAAGTAATGATGATCTTTTTTAAAAAATGTATTTAGTCTATTGAAAGAAAGGTCAGGCAGGCTTAAACGTGTAGGAGTTTTCTAGAGCATTTTTATTCAATTTTCCACTAAAGAAAAAATGAAAAACATTTTTTTTCAGTCTTTAAGATGGAATCTTTTTCAAAAGAAGTTTACTTATTATTTATTTATATTTGAAAGTTAGGATCACATGCGCATACAGAGCATACAGGAGAGAGTGAATGAGCAGAGGAGGGGGTGGGGTGGAGAGAGATCTTCTATTTACTATCTCACTCCCCAAATGCCCAGAACAGCCTGGGCTGGGACAGGCAAAATCCAGGAGACAGGAACTCCATTCAGGTTGCAGGAGCCCAAGTTTCTGAGCCTTTATCAGCTGCCTCTCAAGATGTGCATTAGCAGGAAGTTGAGTCAGATGTGCACTCTGGACTCAAAACTAGGCATTCCAGTATGGGATGTGGGTGTCCCAAGCAGTGTCTTGATCCACTGCATTACTGTGCCCAACCCAAAGATGGAATCCTAAAAAATTATGACCAGCTTTGTAAGAAACATGATGCTGTAAGGAATAAGACTTGTTCACCTCACTGTTTCTGTAGAGAGCTTTGTCTCAGAGCTTTGCAACTTTAATTACACTTAGGCTTAATTTTGCAGCTACATAAACTTATCCTGCAGTGGTAGGAACTAAATTATGGAATCTTAAGTTTGGTTCATGTAATTTTATTCGCTTTGTTTTCAGTATTTGCTATGAAATTGGCAATAAAGAATGAGATATTACGCACTTACAGCCTCCTATGTGCTAATTTTCTGCTGATGATAAAATAACTTTAGTTGGATAAATTAAAAAGACATATGTGTTGTAAATATATTGGAGAGTCATACTTTATATTCCTTTATAAGTAAAAATAGAAAATTTACATGCTGAAAAATAGCTATGAAATAAATGTAATAAATGTGTGGTTTCTCACTATTAAGATATCCAAAACTTCAATATCCATGAGCACTATAATCTCAAAAAGTAGTTCAGAGGAATAATCCTAAATGGTATGCTAAGAAAGGCATTATATATCTCATATAATCTGGTTAAAAATTCTAGATGAATAGTACTTTGATATTTTTTTAAATAAAAATTTAAATTTAAATAAAAATTTAAATGCTAATCAGATGGTTATTTAAAAAAAAACTGGTATGCTTAGGCTTTATGTAGTCATCCTTAACAATTGTTTATGCATTGGTTTAATATTACTGATTAATAATTTTTTGCATAATTTTAGTTTTTGCCTATTGATTCTTCTAAAATATATATTTATTTATAAAAGAAGAGAGAAACAGAGATAGAGAAAAATATATCCCCTGTTTTACTCCCCAATATTAATAATAATAATAATATAACAATCAGGGCCACACCAGGCCAAAGCCAGATGACAGGAACTGATTTCTGGTCTCCCCCACTGGTGGCAGCAACTTAAATACTTGACCCAACATCTCCTACCTCCGAGAGTGTGCACTGCAGCTATCTCTAATAGAAAGTGGGGTGAGACTTGAACCCACAGAATCAATGTGCAATGTGGATATCCCAAACGGCATCATAATCTCTTTACCAAAGGCCCTGCCTTACCTTCTAGGGCTTTTTAAGCATGTAATTTGAAACCATTCTAAGTAGTGAGTACTCTTCAGATAAACAGATAGAAAGATAGATAGATAGATAGATAATAGATATTTATTTTACTTATTTGAAAAGCAGAGTGACAGAGAGAAAGAGGGAGAGACAGAGAAAAAGTGATCTTCCATCCACTAGTTCTGTCCCCAGCTGGCCACTACGGTCAGGACTGGGTCATGCCAAAGCCAGGAGCTTGTAACTTCATCTGGTGTCCCACATGGGTGACAGAGGTCCAGGTATTTGGGTCATCTCCTGCTGCCTTACCAGGCACATTAGCAGAGAAGCAGATCAGAGGCAGAGCCGTGGGGACTGGAATCAGCACTCTGGTACTACAAGTGGGTGCTGCTGGCAGCAGCTTAGCCCACTGTACCACAACACAGGCTCTGATCACTCCTTTTATTTTCTCATTTTAGCTTTTTTAAGTCATGGGAAGAATTTTTGCTTTTTTTTGTTTGGCCGTAGTTACAGGAAACATTGTTTACGTGACTTTTAACTAGGAATATCAGGTGCATTACCAAAAACAAATAATGAAAAAAAAAGGTTTCTATAAGACAGTATTCTCATTTCTAAATAATATTATTAATGACAGTAATTCAATAAACTCAAAACATTGCAGCCAATGTTATTGGTACTATAAATTGTAAACTATGAGATTATACTCTCTGAGTCTTCACAGAGTTATCAATGCCTAATGCTTGTGTGTTCTTCCACTTACCATCCAGGAGCAATTACCCTACCTGTAAACAAAAATTACTTCAAAGAATTTTGCAGCCTTTTTTGCTCCACAAATACAATCTTCGTTAGCTGATTCTTCAAGAGTAAGTTAGCTACTGAAAAAGAATTCAAGCTTAAAACATTAACAATATTGAGTGTTTTTGTATAATAAAAAATGTTTAAAAAAAAAACCTCTCTGTATGAGATTATTTGATTGCCTAAGTGATCAGTGCATATTTTGTAATCATGCCTCCAACATACTCAATTATTTACTTGGAACCTATAGAGTGTTATTGAACTATTACATTATATATTACATGAAAGAAAAAGAAAAAAGGATGGAAAAATGAAACAAAATCGAATATCAACGAACCGGATTTTGCTCACTTAGCTTTAAAAATGACTATACTAGATTAGTAAATAAATACAATTCCCTTTGCTTTTTATTGTTCTGATTTTTAGTTTTTTAGGAAGTCATTAAGTAAGTGTAGGGTTAGACAATACATCTACAGACAGAACTGGCCTGTTTCACTATCTAGTATAATCATTTTATCTTATGTTTTCATGCCTCTTTTGATTATCTTTCATATAATACTTCTTTAGTAGTCTATGGTTTCTAAGTAAATAATCAAATATGATCCTATTCCATTTTATTTCTGTGTTTCCAAAATTCTGTGATCCTTTAAGTTTTTCTGTAGCCCATGATACTTGAATTTCTTTTTAAAATTTACTTATCCTTTTTAATTTTTATTAGTATAAAAAGGAAAGATTTGGTGCATTCCATAGGTACTGTTCCAAGAAAACAACTACCCTTCCTTCACTCACCTGTTTCCCCTCAATCACCCTCCTTCTCCCCTCTCTTCATCAGTTTTTTGCAAGAGCATAATTTTAATCCACTCTATAGTCACCAGCTTAATTCACCACTAATAATAATATCCAACAAGTAAGAAGTAGGAAGACCACAGTTCTACAAGAGTATAAACAGGGTCCAAGAATTGAAAATTATATCCCAAAATGTCATGTAGCTAGTCTAAATATTGATCATCATTTCAAATGTAAGGGATCTTATAACTAAGAAACTACATAATTTTATGGCACGATGAGGGAACTGTCAATCATTACTGAGTACAATGATATAAATAATGGTTATTCTGGGCAAACAGTGGCTTATATTTATTACACCAAGAATAGGTATTATGAGATTTAAATAAAATAATCTCCCACCATAAATCACTTGAAGCCCTTTGTTTACAGGAAAATTATGTATGTATCAGCTTAAACATTTTTAAACATTTTCTTCTGAACACTTAACATAAATTTCTGATTTATTTTTAACTGACAAAAATTGTGTATATCTTGTACAACCAAATATTTTGTTATATATGTGTATTTGGAATGAAAATTTGAACTGATTAACATATATATTACTTCAGACAGATTTCATTTTTGTAGTGAGAACATTCAAAATCCACTCTCTTGGCCATCTAAAATGATGCAATGTTGTGAACTATAATCACCATGTCTTACAATGGAAATCTTGATCTTAAAATATTTTGTATAATATACCACTATCATTGTAATATGTTGTAGCTTTTTTATAGATTTTATTTTATTTATTTGAGAGATAGACTTACAGACAGACAGGGAGAGACAGAGAGAAATCCATTGGTTCACTGCCCAAAAGGCCACAGCAGCCAAACTGGGCCAATCTGAAGCCAGAATCCAAGAGCGCCCTCCAGTTTTCCCATATGAGTGCAGGGGCCCAAGGACTTGGGCCATCTTCTACTGCTTTCCCAGGCCATGGAAGACAGCTGGATTGGAAGAGAAGCCTGGACTAGAAGTGTTGCCCATATGAGATGCCAGGGTGACAGGTGGAGGCTTAACCTACTACGTCACAGCACTGGCCCCAATATCTTGTGTTTTAAAATGTATTTATATGAGACTTGCACTGTGGATCAGTGGATTAATGCCCTGGTCTGAAGTGCCAACATCCCATATGGGCTTTGGTTCGAGACCTGGCTGCTCCACTTCTGATCCAGCTCTCTGCTATGGCCTGGAAGAAAAGTAGAAGATGATCCAAGTCCTTGGGCCCCTGCACCTGCATGGGGGACCGGGAAGAGGCTTCTGGCTCCTGCCTTTTGATCTGCACGGCTCTGGCCATTGCAGCCCACTGGAGAGTGAACCAGCAAGTGGAAGACCTCTCTCTCTCTCTCTCTCTCTCTCTCTCTCTCTCTCTCTACTTCTCCTCTCTCTGTGTAGCTCTGACTTTCAAATAAATATATAAAAATATAAAAATATTTATATGAGGGAAGTTTAACATCTTTTCATTTGATTATTGTTATAGCAATTGCCTATTGTCCTGTTCTGTTATTTATTTTTTCTTTGCTGAACTCTTTATTTGATGGAGCCTTAAGTCTTTGACTATTTTTAATGAAAATTGAAAAATATACTGTCTCACAAATAATAAATGAATTATTAAGTTAAAAAAACAAAAATAATAGCTCTTTTAATATCTCCCTCTCCTTTTCCCCCCATGGCAAGAATATATTATATATATCTAAAATGAAAAAGTACAGCTCAAAACTGTCTCTTGCCATTATACCCCAGTAAAATTTTCATAGGGATGACTTCAGTGAAGACTTGCAAGGAAAACAATTCTGTCAGATAGACATTGTTCTCCAAGTCAACTTAATGGCACTGCTTTAGAAACAAAATGACGGCTTTCTTTTGTTTGCTGGTTTTCTCCTCTTATTTATGTTTAAGTTATATGAATACTACATGTAATTTTATTTGGCCAGGTTAATGGTATCTGACACTTTTTAGTGCATAATCCTTGTACTCTGTAATATTGACTGCATTGCTGTTTGGAGTGAGAGATAAGTATTAAGACAGAAGAAAAGACCGATGGATTGAATGAATAAACTGAAATTACTGGAGTTTGAGACATCAGATTTTAGAATATATTTAATTTAAGTTTAAATTGAACTCATTTCTCAATAAAATTCTTAAGAGCTCAGTTAATTAGCAAAGGCCCAAATTTGCCAGCTGATTCTAATTTGATGAGGGATTTCTTCTGGGCTCTTAATTTCTATATCTTCCTTTTTAAAATCACAAATTCAAGGTACTCCACCCCCCAAAAAAAATCTCTGTAATGCATTTGTGCATATGTTTAAAACTACTTATTTGAACTTTGTTTATGATTTTGGAATACTGAAAATTAATAGGTATGTGAGCAAGTGTTTAGCTTAGCAGTTTAGATACCTGCATTCCACATTAGAGTAGCTGAGTTTGACTCCCAGCTCCAGCTTTTGTGTCTGTCTTCCTACTGATGCACATCCTGTGATGCACCACTGAGGACCCAAGTCATTGGGTTCTGCTGTGCACTTTGGAGACCAGAGTGGAGCTCCTGACTCCAGAATCCAGAACCAGCCCAGCTCTAGCTATTGAGGGCATTTGAATAAGAGCATTGTCTCTCCCTGCCTCTCAAAAATATTTTTGCAAATTAATATAGGTGACTGTATAACTGTAATGTTTTTCAGCTATGACTGGAAGTTCAATAGAAAAAAATCTCTGCTTCTCAAAAAAGTACATTCTATTGAATAAAATGATCCAAAACAATGAACATTTTAAAATGTTCCATCTATAATACTGTAAATGATGTTCCAAATGCCTCTCTCCTACCTTCCTGCCTGCCTTCTTTCCTTCCTTCCTTCCTTCCTTCCTTCCTTCCTTCCTTCCTTCCTTCCTTTTTAGGATTCCATATTGACACAGTCTAATAACTAAACTTTTTTTGGTTGTTCTTTTTACCTATAAACAGAGAACAATCTCGTGCCTGATTAATAGTGGATTAAGGGGTCAACATTGTAGTGGACCTAGTTAAACTTATGTTTGCAAATTGCAATACCATACGTATGAGAGTGCCACTTTGAGTCCTGGCTGACCCACCTCCCATCTATCACCCTTCTAATGTGCCTGGGAAAACAGCAGAACATGGACCCAATTCTTGGGCCCTGTCACCCACATGGGAGACTTAGATGGAATTCCAGGCTCCTGGATTTGACCTGGACCAGCCCTGACTGTTACAGCTGTTTGAAGAGTGAACCAGTCAATATAAGATCCTCTCTCTTTTCCGCCCTCTGTTTCTTCTTCTCTCTCTCTGTAACTCTGCCTTTCATTTAAACAATTATTTTTAAAAATGCGTTAAAAACTACTTGACATTTGGATACATGGGTTGAATCATCATGAAGAGACACATGTAAATTTGATGACAACAGCAATTTATCTTTCAAAAATCCCAAACTTTGTGCTTGATACAGTGACTTTATGGGAATTAAGATTGTCTTATGACACATTATTTAGTAGGGAAAACGAGATGGGTATTTGATGGCCCAAAGATAGAAATGTGGCAGAGAGTGGTTACTTATTTACTATAATAATAGTCCTTTCTTAGAATATTTGTGTTATCCTTCACCTAATTTTGTTTATGTTTGTATTTCATTTCCCTGCTCATAAAATTCGCCTGTGTTATGCAGTATAGAATGGTCCAGGTAGATAGTATTTTATCCATGCTAAATAGCCCATTAATCCAGCTGAGATCCATTTCATCCTTAGGATAGTGAATCAAGTTAAGAATCTTTTGTAAATTGTTCAGATTAAAAAAATAATGAATAAAGGGATCATAGAATATTAGACTTGTGTGCAGTCCTAATGCTGACTAAAATCAAGTATAGTGTTCTGTTATTTTGAATCCACATCTTCAGGGTTTAGTGTTGCTCCCAGGCTCAAAAATGCACGTTGGATTGTGGGTAACAGTATTCAGAGCTAACCTATTGAAATATTCCTTCAATGATTATAGAGAAGCATGCAAAAATCACAATGATTTCCCCCCGAAACAGTGGAAAACACCTTACAGGATAAGATGATGGAATATGTTTTAAAGAAAGTTAATCAGAGAGTAAATGATTAACTTTTCAGCAAGACAGTGGTCTCTCAGCTCATATCTTTTTTTCAACTTTTATTTAATAAGTATAAATTTCCAAAGTACAACTTTTGAATTATAGAGGCTTTTCCTCCCATAACCTCCCTCCCACCTGCAACCATCCCATCTCCCACTCCCTCTCCCATTCCATTCTTCACAATTCATTTTCAGTTATCTTTATATACAGAAGATCAATTTAGTATATACTAAGTAAAGATTTCAACAGTTTGCACCCACACAGAAACACAAAGTATACGCACTGTTTGAGTAGTAGTTTTACCGTTAATTCACATAGTACAACACATTAAGGACAGAGGTCCTACATGAGCAGCAGGTGCACAGTGACTCCTGTTGTTGATTTAACAATTGACACTCTTATTTATGATGTCAGTAATCACCCGAGGCTCTTGTCATGAGCTGCCAAGGCTACGGAAGCCTCTTGAGTTCACCAACTCTGATCTTATTTAGACAAGGCCATAGTCGAAGTGGAAGTTCTCTCCTCCCTTCAGAGAAAGGTACTGCCTTCTTTGATGGATCGTTCTTTCTGCTGGGATCTCACTCACAGAGATCCTTCATTTAGGTCATTTTTTTTTTTGCCACAGTGTCTTGGCTTTCCATGCCTGTGAAACTCTCAAAGGCCATGAGAGTTCATATCTCTTTAAAATGACTTTAATGATATTCTGGGTATATACAAAAGCAGCTACTAACAATACTATGCCTAATTGTCTTTTGCCATTTCTCTTGGCGCTTTCCATGGCCCTGGAATCTTTGCTACAAGTTGTATCTTGTCTTGCAAACCCCACTGTCAGGGAGAACAGGGCAACAGTGTCCTTCCTACAAGGAGCGCCGGAAACAAGTTTCAGTGAACATGTCTGACTTTATTCACTGGCACGTTTACTTTCAAAGGGCAGATAGAATGGGCATAACTAACTCAGGGAACACTAACTATAGGACAAAACCAACACTGGTGCCAATATGCCTCTCCAATCAGCTTGAAGGTAGCTTTCTAGGTGGGCCTGGGTCACACCAGGGAACAGATTACCTGATTGGCAGAAGGCGAGAATGGGGAGAAATGTGCCTGGGCATCCTGCAGCCTGCAGACAGTCAGACCAACTGCTGGGGTGGTCCACAACTAGTATTTCACAGTGCTATTCTTATTTGGAGAATTTCTCTCCTTTTAATGGAGTCTCTTTCCATATACATCCTAGTGAAGAGAACTGGAAATGCCTTTTATACCATGTCACTCAAGCTCACTTGACTCAAGAGAGGACAATGCTGGGAAATCATTTGCACCATGGAGATCCTTTGCAAGATCAGCAGAATATAGTCTCTGATGGGGGTGCTGGCACTAAAATTACAGCCTTGCTCAATTTTCTCCTTCTCTACTTTGCTTTTCCTACCTCCTTACCTGTCCCTCTAGGCAACAATGTTGTTTATTAATCTCTTGCATCCAACTCATTTCAAGTACATTTATGGGGAATATGACTTGAGGGAGATATTTTGCAAAAACACTCCTCTGCATAATAGTTAAATTTATACCTGGCTGATACATAATCTGCTCAGAGAAAAAGCATATGTTCAGTGGATTCATTAAATGAACACTTATTGAAAAGCTATTGTAATGTAGCAGGAACTACATTTTCTATGTTGGATATAGAAAAGACCAAGATTCCTCCCTGAACTCTTGAAGCCTAATTACTGCTTGATGTAAATATTAAATGCACAATGGACCTAATTAGAGTTTTGATCTTTTTTTTCTGTGAAGGAAAATACAGGACTCTATGAAAACAGGTATAAGGGAGAGGAGGACTCAATTACTTTATCATGTCTGGTAGATAGTTAGGCTTAAGTGACTGGGGAGGGACTCCAAGACCCTCTTCCAGGCATGAAATCAAGGACTCTGCTCTCTGCTAGCACATACTCAAGATAGCCTGTTTTGTATTTTAACTTGTGGTTAAAGCATCCTGATAAAATGGGAACTCCACCAAACTAGAAAAGTCTAGTTTATAGCCAAAAGCACTGAGAGCCCAAATGTCAATCACAGATATCAATCACAAATAACAGCCATGAACATCATGGCTGCATCACTAGTTACTTTCCTTCATACTTTAGGGATGAAAGTCTCATACCAGGAAGTAAGGTTGCCATGCACTCTCACAACTGGTCCATTCCTCCCTTGGAATGTACTTTAATAAATTTCTTATTGTTTCGGCAGGGGGCCACATGCTTTCTCCACTGGACCGTTCCTTCCTTGGATGTTTTTCTTTATATCCCTACTTTCATTTCTATGACCTATAATTCATTACTCTGTGGGTGAAAAAGAACCCCAGGGAAGCCTGCCACTGGCAGTGACAGTAAGAGAGAGCACATCTAAAGAAGTAATATTCACCCTCAGTCCTGAAGATGAATAGGAGAAATTGAGGTGAGTGGAAGGAGCAGCCAGTAGGGCAGAACCAGAAGCAGAAAGGAAGGTCAACATAGCTCTAGCACAGTTGGTGAGTAACTGTGAATAAGGAAATGCAGAATAGGAAGTTAAGAATGCAGAGGTGATGGGCTGGTGCCAAATCACACATTTCCTCTGAGGTCACATTATGGGTTTGTA